>JAPQWV010004767.1:0-26658 GCA_027422505.1 Craterostigma plantagineum
AGAAGAAAAAGACTTCATTGGTACACAAAGAATCGAACACAGGAGGAAGGTATAAGTTCTAATTATAATCTTATGTTTTAGTAAATATCTTGACATGCTTTAGGAATGTTAAATTACTGTTGAACAGATTGAACAAGGGTTTTGATTAAGTAATACTGAAATATATAAGGTGTTAATCTGCTCTAAGAAGAACAAATTTGAATCGATAGATTTTATAAATCCTGTAGGTGTTGCGAGGGGTAATAGGGTTTCTCCAGGTTATAAAAATCGAAGCTATGTCAGTTGGTAGGAAAGATTTCGAGCTCAAGAACAGGGATAGAAAAGGGTCGAGATCTCCCTTCTGAAATTAAATTCGAAGTCCGACGTATCTCGAGGTCCAAATATTGTATATTATTAAAACACAGCTCGAGATTTATATGTCTCGAATTCTATCCTTAGTGAACATATCGAAATATTGTTGTGAAGTGTCGAAATCAAGAAGCTCGATATCTTAATTAAAATATTAATACACATCTCGATATTGGATATAAAAAGCTCGAGATCCTTGTTAAGGGTTAACTTTGAAATGTTGTATCAAGCTCGAGTTTCATTCCAAATTATATCGAGATCTATTTAGATAAGGGTATCGAAAGCTTTTTATAATATATCGAAGTTTGCATCTCAATAGTTGTTAAAACTCGACATACATCTCGAGATTTATATCGAGATGTTTGGAATTGAAATGTCGAAAACCCTTATATGTTTAATGTCGAATTTTATTCCAAAACAAATGTCGAGATCCACAAATAACAAATGTCGAGATCCACTAATAACACAAACTCGAGATTTATTAACATGTCGAGATTTATCTCTGAAATAATATTTATCAGTTTAGATTAAGTTCTAAATTTAGGGTTTCGAAATTATAGAAGTCGAAACTAGGATTTTCAAATTAAACCATTTTGTGAAATTATGACTAGACTAACAAACCCTAATTTATTATGATTGTATATTTAGGGTTCGAAGGTTAGCGATGTACCGTGCGATAGGTTAAATAGCTAAGGATACCAGGTAGGTGGAATATCCATCTACAACACGTAAACTACTTGTGCTTATTTCAAATATATGTGTTATGTGAGTAATGTGAATATGATGCACTAAATGATTTACATGATATATGTGCTCTTATGTGCTACCGTGTGATCATGTGATTTATGTGTTTACGTACTTTCCGTCTGGCATCATGCTATTATATATTATCATGTTAAGTACCTGCATATGCATTACACGTCATTTCACGGAGTGTAACGTGGTGGAACGGTGGTACTGTATTGTACCTAGTGAGTGAGTAGCCGATATTGGCTGTCGACCCGTAGAGGAGTCACGTGAGTGTGGGCATCTGTTATGCGCCAGCGCCTGTGACGGTGAGCCATTGGCCCGTTGGACATTATGCGGCAGACTGCGGGCGACCTAAAAAGGAACGACTTGGGACATCCCCAAGTAGACTAGCTAGTGTAGGCCACGCTGTCGCATGCGGGAGGAGGCGACCTGGAGGGTGCGACCTGGGTAACCTTACGGGACTTGGTGTAGGCTACCAGCGTAGGCACCACATTAGGCAGAGGAGGCGACCTGAGAGTGTGACCTGATATGGCTCAGGGAGGCTGCTCGGTGTAGGCCACTGCCGTAGTGTTGTGATCGTGTTGTGGTAGTGTTCGTGACCGTGGTAGTGATTTCGCGTGATGGTGCACAGTATGGAGCCCAGGGCCCGTTGTGAGGTGGTGAGTGTATCTCGGTTGTGATGAGCGATAGTGAGTGGCATTGCATTAGTGAGAATTGGGGGTGAGTGAACGTGACGAGTCACACGTGCATGCATTATCTCACCTACTGGGCAATAGCTCAGTGTTTGCGTGTTGGAGGTAATCGACGATCGAGGCTGGCTATCGGAGCCTCCATGGGCTTTTGAGGGCGGGGCTGTACATGGATGACGACCTGTGGGCGAGTGATAGGGTGTTTTGGGCCTTCGGCCCGTTCGTATTAACATTTTGTGTAAACAAATATTTTTGTAAAATGGGTTCTCTGCAGCTTTCGCTGCTAAACCCGACGTGAGTTATCGCTAACTAGCGATTAGAGAGTGAGGGTCGCTACAGTCACTCTTCCGCGCACAATCTCAACCTGATTGTTTCACCCCGAGTAGTGTACCACTAACCCGGATAGAAATGAATCTCACATCTGTTTGTGTCCCTGAGCCAAATATATATCCGGTGGTATACACCTCGGGTGACTCAATCCTGAGTAGACAGGTGTCGCAAACCCTATCTCCCACCAGGTGCCCAACCGAGTCTAACCCTGACGACCAATAATGGTCACTCTACCCCACTCGTCCGACAGCGTAAGGCAGCTCCGTATAAATATGGTACTATCATGTCTGACGTGCATGTCGTGAAATGCACACATAATTCAATCACACGTAACACATAACATGTCTCACGCACTGAAATCACTTAAACCTAATTTCGGCCGATCTGGGTTGATCCGGAAATATTAGTCATAGTACTAAAATATTTTTATTTTATTTGGGCTAAAATAATTTTATTTAAGGAAATGGGCCTATAAAAGGGCACAAGCCCAAAAGTAATTCACTGGTCAACTCTAGTCAAAGCCCAAACCTAATTTCGGCCGATCTCACATTTCAAACGTTGGTCAACCCGCGAAAGTTCAGGTCAACGCTCGATTCGCGATGGCTTTCGCCGAGTTCGCGAATCGCCCGATCGAACGCTCGAAGCCCGACCCAAGCTTGCGAATCGCCCTATTTCTCTCACAGGAATCACCCAGCGAAAGTCAATCGACCCGCGAAACATTCCAGCCTGAGCCCTGGCCTTTGAAAATTGTTTCTACATCGAAAACATTTGGGCCCGCGACAAACGTTCGCGGCCCGAAACCAATTCGGTCGAGTCCTATTCATTTTTAAAATCCTTACTTCGAGTATCTTATTCGAATCTTTTCGAGTACATTTCATTCGCATAATATGTTCGAATTTGCGAAGTAAAAGTGGCCCGCGACTCTAAAACTCACCCGAAACCTAAAATCGTCTGAAACTAAAAATCGCTCGATTCTTTAAACCTTCATATATATAGAACCCTAATTTTCGAGAAATTCTAACATATTCATCACCACGAAACACATAGTCGCACACCAAGAAATTCCATAAAAATCATAAAACCCAAAACTTTGAATTCGAATGGCATTCCAATTGAATTCTAATATTTTTTTCGGAAAGTAATACTGTCTAAAAGGTTTTGTAGGGGTTAAAACCACCTACCTCACTTCCAAGCTTAATTTTGAGTGACTTCCTAAACTGAAAATCAAATTGAGCTCGTTCCCTTCACTTCTCCTTATTTCTTCCGTCACCTACACTTCGGTTAACCCCCCCTTTAAATCACATAAAGTAGTAAATATATATAAGCTGGTGGAAGATTTATTAAGTTATAGGTAGGATTGTTACCTCCTAGCTATGTTTGGAATAATTATTAAGTTGCAAGTCGATTAGAGTTTGCCAACAATTTCGCTTCTCCTGTGTTCTGCTCTTTTTCCTTTTGCTGCTTCTTTTTCACGTTGCTTTTCTCAAGATGCAAGTGAGGTTTTTCTTATGATTTTCTAACATTATCTAGTTTCTAACGCTAAGCATGCATGTGCATCATTCCATCGTTACATTACCTACTTATTAAGGTCTCATGCTTATCTTGATTATTTAGGCCAAGCTAATTATTTATATGGGCCTCAATCGATTCCTTATCTATTGTTGCCCCTTCTTGGGCTTTTTAGTCTTCTTGGCCAATAATATTTTATTTATTCCTCGTACCTAATTATTGTTTTCGGTTTCATCCGAATTTTTGTTCAAATATTTCTGAGGACTTTTATTCCTAATATTTTCTTCTCTAATTGTCTTGAAATTTCCTATCGTAATCCCGATTTAATATTTACGGGTACAACAACAAAGTATTCCATGTGATCTTCCTTGCTGACCGGTGCAGAATTTTGGATAGGCAGGTACAGAACTCCTTCAAGGATTTCGGAAATCCAACTTATACACAATCAACCTGTCGTCGGAACGGCATTCGATTGCTGTTTGCCTCATTTCTCAGACAAATATACAAAGGAACAGCCTACGGCATCAAAGAGGTCTCACCTTAACGTCAAAGCTCTACAATGCCTTTCCACCAAGAAGTTGGTTCACGGTCTACCGACAAATTTGACGGTGCAAGAGCATCACTGTTCGGCATATCAACTAGGAAAAATGAAGCGAGCCTCGCATCACGTCAAGCAAGTTGCCTCCACGTCAAGTCCTTTGGAATTAATTCACATGGACCTCTGTGGATCGATGCAGACACAATCTATCAACGGACGCAAGTACGTGCTGGTCATTGTAGATGACTTTTCTCGCTACATTTGAGCAATGTTCCTTCGAACAAAGGATGAGATCGGGGACTTGATCGAAAATTTTGTGAACACGACTCAGAACCTCCTACAGCAGACAATCCAAATCATACCTACAGACAATGACACTGAATTCAAGAATAAGTTTCTCAGTGACTTCTACCACAAACTTGGGATTCGTAAGCAATTCTCAGCCGCTAAGACACCTCAACAGAATGGGGTAGTCGAAAGGAAGAATGGAACTCTAGTGGAAGCCGCACGAATTATGCTCATCCACTCCGGCCTCTCACTTTCTTTGGGCTGAAGCAGTAAATACTGCCTGTTTCACTCAAAACAGGACTGTTGTTCACCAACGCTACGATAAGACTCCGTACGAGATCATTAATAAGCGAGTACCCAACATTTCTTTATTCAAGGTCTTTTGGTGCAAGTGCTTTGTGGCGAACGAGAGGAACGCGCTAAGTTCAACCCTGAAGCATTCGAAGCCACATTCGTAGGGTATTATTCAACTTCTAAAGCGTACCAATTATACATCAAGTCCAACCGTACAATTAAGGAAAACTACAACGTCACTTTCCAAGAAGTGGCAGAAATGGCTTTTAGGCACATCAGTTCAGGACCCGTGCTCAACCCGATGGCTCCGGCACACCTCAGTTCAGGAGTCGTGCCTAACCCGATGATTTCTGAATACAACAGTTCAGAACCCGTGCTTATCGGTGTGTTGGCACAGAACCAACAGACATGGCAACAACTCAAGACTCTTCGTCAGAAGAAGCTATGCGAATTGCACTTGAAGATTCGGACTCATTCTTTGAGCACATATCTCGACTAAACATCATCGTTACCACACCTGCCGCGGAACCTCCACAAGACGAAGTCGATATACCAAGTTCTTCCAATGTCCCCACCTCACCCGATTCAGAATTACCACAGCCTGCTTCTACTCCTAACATGGATGCTGAGGTAGCATCACCAGAGTCGCTCAACTCAAGTGGAGAAATGGAATTACCTCAACTGGATGAGCAGCCTCAGATCACGGGAGATCTCGCTCCACAAATGGCTGATTCCTCAAGCTCAACTCTACCTCATGAGCGCAAGTGGACACGAGCCCATCCCGTCGATCAAATAATTGGCGATCCTTCGAGTGGAGTATGGACAAGCAGAGTGGATTATTCAGCTACTTCTTAAGCCAAAATGAGCCTGAACGTAGCAGACTCACTTAAGGACACAAATTGGGTTATCGCTATGCAAGATGAGCTCAACCAATTCAAACGTCTCCAAGTGTGGACTTTAGTACCGAGACCACATGGAAAAACCATCATTGGAACCAAATGGGTTTTCAAGAACAAGAAAACTGAAGATGGAGAAGTATTGAGGAACAAAGCACGACTCGTCGCTAAAGGGTACAACCAACAGGAAGGAATCTACTACGACGAAGCGTACACTCCAATTGTTTGAATCGAAGCCATCGGACTAGTCTTGGCTTACGCGGCCCATAAGGACCTATCAAATGGATGTAAAAATTGTCTTTCTCAACGTCATGTTGAAGGAAGAAGTCTACGTTGCTCAACCAGAAGGCTTCGTCGATCAAGATCACCCTGATTATGTCTACTGATTTGACAAAGCTCTCTATGGAGTAAAACAAGCCCCTCGTGCTTGGTATGACGTCCTGAGCAAATTCCGCATGAAGTCTGGTTTTATCCGAGGAACAATCGATACGACTCTCTTCATTAAATAGCAAGACAAGGATTTGATGATCGTCCAAGTATACGCGATGACATCATCTTCGGCTCTACTAATCCCCAGCTATGCGAGAAATTCGAAGATCTCATAAAAGCCAAATTTGAAATGAGCCACATGGAGAGATGCAGTTCTTCCTAGGACTTTAAGTCAGGCAGCTCGAAGATGGAATCTTCATAAGTCAGTGAAAATACATCAAGGATATCTTGAAGACGTTCCATCAAGATTAGAGCAAGCCTCTTAGCACTCCCATGGGAACGAGTAGTAAGTTGGATGTTGATCCTTCCGGAAAAGCAGTCGACGTCACAATCTACAGAAGTATCGTTGGATCTCTACTCTACCTCACTTCGAGTCGGTCGGATCATGCTTACTACTTGTCTTTGCGCTCGTTTCCAAGCCGATCCCAAGGAATTCCACATGCTCGCGGTGAAACGAATCCTGAGCTACCCGAAGGGCACCTCAACTTTAGGACTCTGGTATTCTAAAGGAACTAATTTCAAATTAATTGGCTATATTGATGTTGATTATGCAGGTTGTCGAAATAGGATGAGACATGTCCGGTGGTGCTCAATTTTTAGGCGAAAAGCTGTTCTGCTGGTCATCCAAGAACCAGAATTGCGTCTCAACATCGACGGTCGAAGCTGAATACGTTGCGGCCACCGGTTGCTATTCGCAAATGCTGTGGATGAGGGCTCAGCTCCGCGACTATGGGTACAACTTAAATAATATATCCATATATAGTGACAGTCAAAGTTCCATAGCTATAACGTGCAACCTTGTCCACCACTCACGCACAAAACACATTAGATAACATTTTATCAAGGATCACATAGAAAAAGGCACGATTGACATGTATTTTGTGAACACGGAGTATCAACTAGCCGACATTTTCACCAAGGCATTGGATGAAAAACGATTCCAATTCCTTGTTGGAAAATTTGACGTTGAATCTTCCGTAATATGTGCTCTACATGATCATTATGTACTCTTACATGCACATCTCTGTCTTTACTGATCTTAATTGCTATATATTGCGTGAAAATCAAAACTATTTCTTAAATAATCATGAAATAATAAAATCCAAAAATATTATACATATACCTATACTATTAGGGGAATGACGATATCTTTAGGATGCTCGATCTAAGTCACAAATAGATTTTCCTGACATGCGACTGATTAATTGCTTAATTTTGTCAGTCTAAGTCACATTCTTGTGTCTAAAGGTCGTTAATTTGCTCCACTAGGCACAAAGCCAATTTCCATAAGTGAGGCTTCTAGCCTTTTATTTTCCTTCTACAGATTTATTCTTGAGCGAGTCACACATCAATTTCTTATCTTAACTAGTGATTCTTGGCCTCATACTCGTCTTGCGTTAGATCGTTAGGAAAATGATTTGGGCACTTAGGAAATTCCTTGTAGAACCCGGGTCCCCGTAAGCTAGTTGACCAATAAATTTGCATTCACGTTTTATGCTTATGTGACTAGTTGAATTTCGTGCTTACGTGATTATATGAATTTTGTGCCATGTGATATCTAACTTAAATAGGAATTTTCAAAAAAAATAAAGAGTAATGGGAAATTTATGTAATAACACTATTAAGACTAGAAATTTGACTACAAGGAAAATTGGGCTATGTTTAGATGCAAGCTTAGGCCCAAGGTATTAAAGTCAACGTTGGGAAAACAAGCTCCCTAAATTATGGGGAATTCACGTCAATAAGTCCCATCACCCGTCAATAAGTCCCATCACCATACCTTACTAAATAAATATCTACCCAAGAACATCTTTGTTAACCTCTCAAACTCATTAAGCAAGAAACAACGAACTCATAAGTAAGAAGCTAATGAAACTGCAAGGAAGAAGGAGAATCGATTAAGAAATCTCACGAAAGTTGGGGAAAGGTATGAGTTTTACCATGACTTTGTATTTTATTTCAAGCAATAGCATACTTTAAGAATTTTAAGCACGATAATATCTTATGCTAGGGTTGTGTAAATTTAATTATCAAAAGTATATCTTCCCACCCTAGTATTGTGCCATTAATCTTAAATATTAGAATGTTTAGGATACGAAAATTTGTTTAGGCCATGATATTATTAAGTTTGATTTTAGGGTTTCGGGGTTTCACGCGGCCTTCAAAATGTTCTTGAGAAAAGGTGTATTTTGATCCTAGTAGCTAGTGTACGCGAATCAAAAAGTGTTTTGGAATGAGTGGATTCGTGAAAGGTAAGTTTCACGAACCCTGAGGTTCAAAACATGAACTCGCAAAATGAACTATAGTAGCATTTCTCAAACTAGACGAATCACGAGCCATAAGTAGTATAAGCTTTCGCGAACTCAATAGGTTCACGGTCATGAATTCGCGAAGTGTAAACTTGGCGAGCTCATGGAGGCTTTCGCGAACTAATAATATAGAGCACTTCGTGAAATGTGGGGTAAGGGTTCCATGCATGGGTTCGTGAAATGAAGTAGGAAAGAATTCGCAAAATAAATTTAGGTTGGCCAACTCTAGGATGGCGAATTGAGAGGAGTTCGCAAAATGCGAACATGGCGAACTATGAGAGGTTCACGAATTCCGTGTAGGTCGAATGAATTCGCGAAGTAGTAAAATTCGCGAACTGAGGTGAACAATTAGCGAATTAAGAGAGAACTTGTGAAATACTAGTTTCACAAACTAAGAGTAAATGAGGGTTTCACGAATCGTTAGCTTACGATCATTTCGTGAATCCTAATGTTTTGCGAATTAACAGAGGTTGCCAAACCCTATTTGGCAGGTCCAGCATTTGGTGAATTATGGAGCATAAGTAGTTTGCGAATTAAGGGAAACGAAAGTTTAGCCGAATTAGAAAACCCTAAGCATTAGAATTCGCGAACCCGTAGTACCTAGCGGACCATACGAGTTTGGCGAATCCATTTAGGAACTTAGAGTCGTGAAGTGACTAATAAGTGATGATGGTTTTGCGAATTGTGAGCGGCCAAGATCATTTCGCGAATCACGTGAGAGTAAAGCATTTCGCGAATTAAGAAGGAAGCTAGATAGAGTTCGCGAAACATTCATGTGCTAGGTGTTTCACGAATTAAATAAGTTCATGAACTAAGAGAACTTAGGTTAAAGGCGAAGTAGTTCACAAACCATACGAAGTTAAGGCACTTTAATGGTTTCAGGAGTTGTTCAATTTCACGAATTACGAACCCTTTTCAAACAGGTACCTTTCAAATGTAACGTTAGAAATAATATTACGGCACTTAGAAATTTCGATCACTTAGAAGATTAATTTAATTAAATAACGTACTGACATTTAATATTTTGTGCTAAGGTCGAGACTTTGGAAATTTACCAAGTCTGTAGCATTAATAGACCGACGACAGGTATGTGGAAATTCACCTACAACACATAACCTGCTTGTTTGTTCCTAATGTATGTGCCTATGTGCTTACGTGAATTATGTGGCGTGATTTATGATTATGATAAGTTTTATTTCATTGAGACACGATGCATTTCACGAGCATGCTCAAATCACTCTGGGGACTTATGCGAGTTGAGCGTGCATATAGTATGTCGCAAAACGCGAATGGTAAGTGCTGAGGTGGCAAATGACATTGAGTAATTAGAAAAGTTAAGGGACGGCTTCCGGGACACCGGGACGGCGTTGATGCGCCGTCGGCGACATTGATGCGTCGCCAGTATATGAACGACGTTGATGCATCAACGGATTACCATGGTTGTGTTGATGCCCTCATGGTTGGGTTGATGCCCGTATGTCCCTGTTAGCATGGTTGGGTTGATGACCTCATGCTTTTGTATGGTTGGGTTGGTGTCCTCATACTCTGGCCTGATGCCCGTGGCTGGAGTAGAGCTCTTTACGGTGTACGCCTGGGTAAAAGTCTGCCAAGGGCCCTAAAAGATAAAAGATATGAGATTGAGTTTAATCTATGAGACTTAAGATGCTTTGGCATGGATTGCCTTTGCGGCATTTTATCACGTGCACGTCATGCATAAATTTTCACTTACTAGGGGCATATCGCTCATCCCTTACGTTATGTGTTGTAGGTAGATGCGAACATGGTACGTGATCACCTAGCCGGCAAGGCAGTCTTTTGAAGCTTCCAGCAGCTTTTGGGGTGGAAGTGTGTGCATGAATGATGACCTGTGAGGCCGAGCGCATAGGAATTCTTCTGCTGTGCCACTATACATTTCCCATGTAATTGGGTTTGTATGTAATTAGGAGTTGGAAGCATTCTTTTGTCATGTACCGAACGATGTTCCATTACATAAATGGAAAAGAAAAAGCATTTCTGCGTCCCTTTTAATTGAATGCATCATTAGGCACATAGGATGACGCTAGAATACAATAGGCAGTGACGAGGTCGGGTCCTGACATTCCTCACTCGGCCATATGAAAATTTCAATCCTTTAACATAGCCTTTAGTCATCCACTTTGAGCGTTCTCCGAATACCTTTTCTTCATTTGAATCCCGTTCAAGCATTCAACCACTGCTCGAAATCTTCGGAGGGATACTCAAACGAGAGAGGGGAATAAAAGAAGAAAAGAAAAAGATGACAAAAGGAGGAAAACGCACAAGAGGAATGGTCAACGCACAAAAAGCAGTTCAAAAGAACCTGCCTTTCGACTATCAAAATTCCAAATCATTAGAAAAGAGCATGTATCTTGCTGTGAAATTCTCCCTTTATAATCAATCTCGTACGCTCGTCAGAACGGCTGGAAAGAGGAGCACCATGAAATGAACTTCTCCAACGATAATCCGGTCTTATATCGGGAAACGAGAAGAGGAGCACGGCCTTGGGTACGAACTCCAAAACTGTGAACTTCTCCAAAATCGATAATCTCTGAAACCTTTCTAGGGATTAAGAGAAGAGAGCATGGTATCGGCCCGAGAACCAACAAGAAGAACTTCCTCTTAGATATTCTCTCAGCCTCGTTGAGAAGTGGAGCTTCAACTTGAGCAAGTGCAGAAAAAGATGAAATATAATGAATACGATATGCCGAAGAAGGAGAAAGACGAAGAAATGGAAGACGACAAAAACCTCACATTTTCCAAATTTACCTTCCCTTTAAGTCATAGCCAAATTAAAATCCCTCAAATTCCCTTTGATTCCAAATCGACGTTCTCTCACTTAGGTGAAATGATTAAAAGCGCCCCGATCACATGTAAATTGACTTAAAATTGCTTGTGTTGACTTGAGATATAAATATAAACATCCCAAGGTAAAAATAATTGAGCGCTAGAGCGAACTTAGTGAGAGTAGTCGAAATGGATCATTATGTGAACCTAGGACTTTAGTTTGGCGACATAACTTGACGACATAATATCTTTCAAGTGTCTTGTGAAATTTTAGGCGTGACATTGCTCGAAGCAAAATAATCTGACCCCAACTGTCAATATTAGTATACGTAAGAGAATTTAAAAATAATAAAATAATATATATATATATATGTGTTTTCTATATTTTTAGCTTCGTTTTTTTAAAAATAAGAAATCGCACATTATATCATGCAATGTTATTTTGCATCTGCATTGATTTGTTAAAATGCGATAATTTTTTACTGATTCGCCCATTCTGAATGCATAAATAGAGTGCATTGTTAGATTAAAAATTCGAATGTTTTTGTTCCTGCTCATACCTTCACGCAACATTTTACATACATGATTAGAGGACCATATATCTAGAATAAATTGATTAATTGCATGTTTTTAATGATTGTTACTTGGATTGGTTTACGTGCTTGCATGACAAATCAATTTAGGTGCACTATTTGGGGGGGGGGAGCATTTCCATAATATCATGCTTCAAGCTCCAAATATTTTTGATGTTTTCTCTAAGTGTTGCAGAATTAGTAATGCGGATTTTCAAAATCAATTAAGGAGCCAGATGTCACTGTTCAAATTACAAGGAGTTAATTGCATTTATTTTAATTCATATGATGAACAAGTGTGTAGTTTATAGCTGGAATAGGGGTTCATCTGAAAAAATTAAGAAAACTTATCATCGAAAAAATTAGGACTAAATGGCCATTTTCAATCGCGGTTTCTCGAGCGTAGATTGACTTGGGACCAAATGATAATTTTTGCTCCCAGTTTTTCGAGCGAATATTCAGTCGGGACCAAATTATAATTTTCGATTTTCTCGAGCGAAAATTAAAAATGGATCTGTCTAATCCGAGAACTCAATATGCCAGCCCATTAAGAAAAAGTTACTTTTTGCAGTCGAAATACTTTGTCACACGCAAAACCCTCAATCAAAAATTCAACAGTGTCGCTTCAAGCTCTCGCGAAAAACTCTTGTCAATATGACAAAATTCAAAATCTCTCAAAATCTTTAACCTCACACATATTTTCGTCCTTTTAAGGTAGAATCGACATTCTTTAGGCATTTGCGTGCATTTGAACTCCGTTTGCATCTGCATTTTATTATTTTTCGCTTGATTTAGTACAAAATTTCTCGTCTGTGAACTGTTTGAAAACCGTATACTATTCTCGCAAATCAAAGACCCTTCGATATGTTTATCTGGTTCGATTTCTGGGTTTTAAGATAGTTTCAGTGTTTTCGATCATTCCGATAGTATAAATTTTCGTTAATCTGCGTTCCAAAGTTAGAATCTAAGTTTCGACTAAACAGGGTTTTTGAACGTTTGAAGCAGTCAAAGAACTTTTCCGATCGCAAACAGTCTTAATTTAATTCCGATTCAATTAAGAAACTGTTTGTATCGTAAAAGATTTGCGATCGCTAAATTTTGACTTAGTCGCTAAGTTAGATGGCGTAGATCGAAGATTTTCTTACCATCGAGAAATTTAATTAGGATTGTATGCGAGCGAAAAATAAAAAAGTGAAATAGCATCAAGTCGATGCAGTTAACTACGAGCGCAAAACTTACCATCCAAACAGTAATTTCGATTTCATTTCGGTCGTAGATTTTAGCGGCGATAAAATTATTCGACGTTAAAATTTCTCGATCGTAAAATACGCAGCGGTAATTTTGTTCGATCGACAATTTCCTCGGCGATTGACTTAGTCTCTCGTTGACTATTTTCTCGATCGAAAACTTTCGCAGCGAAAACCAATTTATCGAAAAATATTCTCGCTCGACAAAATTCACGACGAAAATTTTATTCACTCGCGAAAAATTTTATCGATCGAAAATTTGCGCAGAATTAAATTTTTCGATTGTAAATTTGCACAGAAAATTTTTCTCGTTCGTAAAATCCTCAGCTATAGTACCACGCTTAATGTTCAAACACTTAGAAAATTTCTCTAAGTCTTTTCACTGTAGCGAACTTAAGGAATAAAACTTTTCGATCGCAAAATTACACGGAGACTTTAATTAGAAATTAACACATAGGAAATTAAATTGAGAATAAAAATTTTGAGCGTAAAATTTAACGGAAGGAACAGTGGTATGAGAGCGTTCAACACCTAGAAAAAATTTCATTAGAACTATTATATGTGTTACTATAGAATATCGATTTTAATTATGCTGTGATTTAATTAGTTGTCCTTGTAATTAGGGGCGTTATTTGTAATAGTCCTTAGATTAGGGCTAGTTTGATATTTATACAAGTTTGTTTGGTATAAATACATGTACAAACATTGTGCTTAGCAAAAAAATTAGAGAATTGATACGATAGGCTGGCAAATCCAATTCTAGAGAGAGAAACTCAGAAATTACTCTCACTCTACTCGAATTCTCTCTCGGTGTTCTTAGGATTTGAGTCTAGAATCATATGAGTTGATAATTGAGGACCTAACAATTGGTATCAGAGCAGATTCGTTCTTTTTTAATCAAAATTGTTAGAATCAGATGGAATTTTTTTGGAACTGTTCCGTGCGAAGAACAGTTTACGCGCAAAAATTGATTTCGGTTTGATAGCCTAAATTCTGTGCTTATTTGATCTGATTTTGATTTTATGTGCTCGCATAAGTAGGTTAGATCAATCGCGATTAGATAAGCGATAGCAACCTACCGTACCTCCCTGCCGACAAGGTATACCACCTCTATCAGCTGTAGGTGGAGAAGTACAAAGGTCCTCAAGGCTTCATAAAAAAGGAAGGCCTCGAAGGGCTCTACCGGTTCATGATGCGCCAAGTGAAATACTTTGCAGCACACGACCTTCAGATGGCTCTGGAGAGCAACATGAAGAAGGTTGACATGACCGCTCCATCGTAAATTAACCTGAAAATTTTTCGATAGTAAATTAACCTGAGAAATAATTTCTCGATCTCAAATTACGCGGAATTTTTCTCCATCGTAAAATTGATCGGCTACAGTCTCACGGTTCCAACTTCAACACTTAGAAGAATTTTTTTCTTAGTATTTTCCACTGTAACGAAAATTAGCGAGTAAAATTTTCTCGATCGCAAAATTAAACGGAGTTTTTTCAGTTGAATCAATGCATAGGAATCAATTTGAAAACCAAATTTATCGAGCGAAAAATATCTCGGCATGAACCGTGACATTTCCCGCGAACAAATACTTAGAAAATTTCGAACTCTTTTCACGAGTTATATGTTTAATTCGAAATTACAATCATGCCATTACATTTTTTTCAAAATCAAGTATCCTATATGCATGACTTGATGCAATATTATAGTTTGATGAAATTAAATCAATTTTCGACTAAAATCAAATTTATGAACTAATGAACTTTTATATCTCTTATTTTTCAGATGGATCGCTACCCTCGTTATAATAACATATACGACCACAACTTGTATCTGAAAGTCCTGGATACGAATTTCCAGCTCGATCTGAGCACATTTCGGTGTCCAGACGAGATCATTGTCTCTATCTGTAAGGCCACCCCATCTGGCATGCATTGACGGTCACCGCATCGGTGCCCATGGTCTATCTCCAGCAATTCTGGGGATGTAAATGAGGAGCAGTGGATAATGGAGCATTCTTCTTCTCAACCATAATTGGGACGCGGCACATACATATGGACAAGAACCGGTTCGGGATGATTCTGGACTTGCCATACAGCGCAAACTACGACCCGCTCCCGTCAGACGCAGAAATGGTGCATGATTTCATGCTGATGGGATATCAACCGCAGCTCACCAAGCTAGCTCAGGTCCAGAGCAGCGGTATCCCTCATCTGTGGAAGACACTGTTCGGGATTGTGAACAAGTGTCTATTGCCCAAGCATGCCGGCTTCGACAAGGGCAATGGCAACATACTGCAGATCTTACACGGACTCGCATTCTCCAGAAATTACCATTTCACGCAGCTGATCTGGAATGATCTTGCAGACTAGATTCGGCAAAAGGAAAATCGGAGATCGAAGAATGTGCCCTACGCTCGGTGGTTTAATGTACTCATCAAGGAATTCATGGAGATGCACGAGTCCATCCCTCGTTTACCTCCTGGTGGAAATTATCAACCACCCAGGCTTAAATTTTTTCACAATCCACGGCTTACAGACTTGGACCAACCGTCGATGTCGATTCCTTTTGAGCTTCTACGTCTCGCTGACCCCAGAGGAGACGTATACCGTATGTACTGCCGGGAGAATCATCTCACCGAGGAGATGATTCGAGGGCCCCCGACAAATTTTGGAGTTAACCCTCCCCAGCCGCAACAACACTCAAGCCCTGAGGCCATGTTGATTGATGAAGTGGCCCAGGAGCTAGAGCAGGAGGTTCCAACTCAGGATGAACACATTCCTGACATAGAGGCCACTTTGATCGATGCTGCGGCGGCAGAGTTGGAACAAGAAGCTCCAACCGAAACATTCCAAGTGGAAGTGCCCGTCCATGTAGGCGTGCTTGAAGAGCCTATCGAGGAGGCTCCTCTACAAGAAGCACAGCCCGAGGTTGAAATGGGGCGAAGCTCGCTTCCACGGGTGACGGATCAGGCACTTGAGGACGTTGAACGTGACCCTACTCCTCACACAGCCACCCCGTCCGACACGGAGTCTGATGAGGAAATCAGCCTGATAAGACGAACTCCTAGGCGACTTAGCATAAAGTTGGAGTCCCTCTTCCCCCCCGGCACCACCGCACCAGATACCGCAACAGTTGGAAACCCACACGAGGTTGGATATCAAGTGTTGTCGGCACTTCTTCGCTCTTGAGCCGCAACCAAATCTACTGGTGTCTGTTAGGAAATATTTTGTAGTGTTCAATTTTATTATATTATCTTTCTTGGTTAGCTTTATTAAAACTTTGGACTAGTTCTTAGTTGGGTTAGTTCTTAGTTATTCATGTAATGGGCCTTCACAAGGGCCCAAGTATTATATACCAACTTGTGGTATAAATACTAAAACCCTAACACATAGTTAGGTGTGCTTGTGTGTGTAGATCAAATAAACAATTGTTAGAGTGAGAGAGTCTCCTCAAGAACACCACCAAGCCCCACACGCCCGAACCTAAATCTCGATCATTCGGCGTGTTTAATCCGTCCGAAGTCGTATTGTTGGTTAAATCTCGGACCAACAATTGGTATCAGAGCACAACGCGACCGGATTTGCGTGTTTTGAGCAAGATTTGAGTGAAAAATTGCTTGAAAAATTATTTCGGCCATTCTCTGTTTTGGGCGATTTCGACCTCGATTTGTTGTTTTTAGACATCCCAAAGGTTCATTATGTGTTTAGGAATGTTTTTCTGATGTTTTGGAACAAGTTTCGTCGATTTTGAGTGAGATTTGAGCGAAAACGAGCCATTTTTCTGGTAAAAGTCGCGCTGCCCATGCTTTATTCTTGGCCAAGAAATTTTCTTACCCGAGAAACTTCTTAGCCGAGAAAATTTCGCTGGCCGAGAAACTTTCACTGGCCGAGAAATTTTCTTACCCGAGAAAATTCTTAGCCGAGAAAATTTCGCAGGCCGAGAAACTTTCGCTGCCCGAGAAATTTTATCAACCTGAGAAGCTTTCACTGCCCGAGAAATTTTTCAAAACTGAAAATTTTTTTTCCGAGAAATTTCGCTGCTACAGCATGTGAAGCCCCGCGAAATTCTCATACACTTCACTTCATCATACATATTTTCGCATCTTCACTATTTCGCAACTACAGTGATCCAAAAATTTCAACCCCAGAAATTTCAACTTCACTTTTTTCGCATCTTCACTATTTCGCATCATCACTTCACTTCCATATCACTTGAGAAAATTCAAAACTTGCGAAATTTTTGCTAACTTGAAAACTCTTTCTACCTGCGAAAATTTAATACCGTTTTTAGAACAAATTTTCGCCGCGAAATTTTTGGAATACATGCGAAAAATTTGGACAACTTGCGAGATTTCTTAACTTGCGAAAATTTTCCATACTTGCGAAACTTTACTCAATCTGCGAAAATTTCTCACGACATGTCTATGTGCTATAACTTGCGAAAATTTTTATACATGCGAAATTTTACTCTGAATGCGCAATCTTCTTGATATGCGAAACTTTTACAGTACATGCGAAAATTTCCTCTGAATGCGAAATTTCCTTATTTTCGCGACTCACTCTCACAACGAAATTTCTCGGGACAACATTTTTCGCACATTCTCACACATCATTTTTCGCACCCCCCGAGAAATTTGCACCCAACCTTTAAACTTGATCCAAACACACCTTTTAGCTTCAAATCTTGCAAAAATCACTCTTTAAAAATACACTTAAGCGTTTTTTTTCACCAAAATTTCTGGCCCACCCCTCGGATTAAACAAGGGTTGGAAATTTTTTTTCTACCAATGGAAAATTTATATCATTGGATAGAGAAAAATTTTCTAAGGCCATTGGACTTTGTCTATTTTACACTTTTGAAAATTTTCCGAAATAAATTTTTCTGGGCCAAAATTTTCGGTATAGACGACGTTTTTGTAAAATTTTGAAGGCAAATCCAAAACGCGGCAACGATCACCGTACCCAACAATCGACCTAGGACGATAATTGGCACATTATAGAAAAAGTTTAGGTCACCCGCAAACTTTTCGGAGCGAAATTTCCAAATGCCAATTTCACACACCCAGCATGTATGGTACCCGGGTTGCTCCACATACATGACTGGTACACGACGTGAGCAACCACCCCCGGCATGAATTGTACAAGGGTTGCTCCACATTCATGACCGGTATGCACTGCGAGCAACCAACCCCATCATGCACGTTACACGGATTGCTCCACGTGCATGAAGGGATGTCAGAGAAGCGAGCAACCATCATGGCTTCTGTACAAATCCGTGCAGAACCTGGACCTACAAAGAAGGGTTGACAAGAGATCAACAAACCATCAGTGGGCGCGCCATCCAATCTTGATGCTTAGGCGATGTGGATCTCTTGTACCAGACTCCAACGTCCACCCACTGCCATTCATTCCACCATGATGCGCTACATGGAGACGTCCAAAGCCACCGTGATCCTCTTTACGCCCTCACCACCACCACCACCTGACGAGTCTCAGAAGTGTCTGATCAACAGTTTTGGGCCACCCTCGTCGACATCACTCGTGGTCGCCTTTCAACGCGATCACGCCACGCCACCATAGTTCCCATGGATCAGTGAAACCCCCCTGATCCTAACCCAGGAACGAGCCTACCCTAGCCTCTCTAGTCTAGGTATAGGTCGCGCGACATCCTCCTCCACGCAAAGATCCAATCAACGATCTCGGGAGGATGAAGTAAGTCGCTTGCAGGAGTTGCAAACCAACGACGACATGATCGCACTCCTCTGTCATATCTCACCACAACCCGGACCTCGCCCTTAGGTACAGGAGACGACTCGTCGTTTCCCGAGTAGAAGTCGCGGCATCTGGTCCAACCGCGCAATTAACACCTCCCAACCACTCAGCTATCCTTTCGCAGATAGCTGTTTCATTCGCACAAGAGGAACCACGTTAGCCATCACCGCCCCACTTGGAGACGGTTGATGTTGAACATGCAGTGCCCCGCCTCTCACTGCACCTCTTCCACTCACATGGAGTCTAGTGTCCTCACCCACCAAAATTTTCCACTTTCTAGGACACAAACACTCTTTACGCACCGCAGGTTCTTCGTGAACTTGCCCGAACGTTTGATGACGTCCTTGTGACTGAGAGCGGAAGACCCACGACAGCCACCCTCACCACAACTGTCGATGGGCCACGGATACGAGCTTGTCTCATCGTCCCTGCGAACGGAAAGCCTTTGTGGCTCTCCGGTTCTTTGTGTCCTGTGCAAACAGTCGGCACATCGGATCGATGTTGTGACGACGGAGCGTCTTTGTGACCCCCGTCTGGTTAGTTACCCCGTTCGTGATGGAGCCCCGACTCATAGCAATCAGCGAGGAACTTACACATTCCATGCCGCGCTCAACGAGGATCTATGAAGGAAAAGGTCCCATCACCGACACCACTCCACCACGCCTCCGCCTACGCCACCACATGTTGCTCCGTCTCTCCAGTGTTCAAAACTGAACCCGGAGGAACACCAATTGCTGCTACTCCTGAGAATCCCACTTGATTGCCTCACTCAACACCACATTACACCATCATCACCACCATCAACACCAGAGGCAGACTCATCCCACGGACGACGTGACGATCCCGAAGACGGAGATCATCTCAAGGGGGAGCAAAGGAGAAGAAATGAGTTGAAGATCGTACAGCAGCT
This sequence comes from Craterostigma plantagineum, assembly GCA_027422505.1. Classification (NCBI taxonomy): domain Eukaryota; kingdom Viridiplantae; phylum Streptophyta; class Magnoliopsida; order Lamiales; family Linderniaceae; genus Craterostigma; species Craterostigma plantagineum. The sequence goes on from JAPQWV010004767.1 coordinate 19,743, forward strand.
CAGCAGCAACCATCATCCACCTCCGCTCACACCACCTATGCCACCTCTCACAACACCTACTCCACCACCTCCACCAACTACGCCCCGCCGGAGGCTTCCACTACCTCCGCGCACATTCTTATGTGTCAGGCTATTATGTTAAGGAGCCATGGCACATCTCCTCCACCACATTCCGCCACTACTGCGCTGACCACTCTGAAGACCGGGCTCCCTACTCTTGAAAGTCACATTTCAATAGAGCCTTGGCACACTTTTTACACCCCACGCCTACCTTCTTCTGGAGCCAGACGAGTCATCTTCGAGGCCGAACTAGACAACTTCCATTCGAAGATGACAAATCCGGCGCCAAGAAGAAGAAGATTGGAGAATCTTAACAAGTGAGTCCCAGCCGAGCCATCAATGCCTCCGCAAGAAGAGGAGATATCCCTTGTAGGGGGAGTTTGCTAGGGATCGAGATCTCATGCCCAACAAAGATATCCCGCGCTGAACTGAAGATTGAACACTAAGGGGGAGATTGTTAGGAAATATTTTGTAGTGTTCAATTTTATTATATTATCTTTGTTGGTTAGCTTTATTAAAACTTTGGACTAGTTCTTAGTTGGGTTAGTTCTTAGTTATTCATGTAATGGGCCTTCACAAGGGCCCAAGTATTAATACCAACTTGTGGTATAAGTACTAAAACCCTAACACATAGTCAGGTGTGCTTGTGTGTGTAGATCAAATAAACAATTGTTAGAGTGAGAGAGTCTCCTCAAGAACACCACCAAGCCCCACACGCCCCGAACCTAAATCTCGATCATTCGGCGTGTTTAATCCGTCCGAAGTCGTATTGTTGGTTAAATCTCGGACCAACAGTGTCTGGTTCGCAGGCCCAACCCGAACCTGCCGTAACACCCATAGAGGAGAATCTTCAAGATTCGACTCGAGAATTGGGTGGAAGTCTCATACAGTCACAACCTCAAGTGATTGTGAGCCAACCTGAGGAGTCGGTGTCTGCTCAAGGGTTGATAACAGGCGACACCAGTCGTCCTGGAACATCCAAGGAGGCGTTCGCAACGTTTGTGACGAATGAGCAATTCCAAACCGCTCTCTCTGCTGCAGTTCAATCGCTTGAAGACAAAATATTGGAGAGAGTTCTTACTGCCATAGAGACATCCCGTAGAGACATCGGGAAAGCACCTGTCTCCGAAGGCACCTCGTCACAGCCCAACCTCACACCTCCACAACCCACACCCACCGACCCTTTAGCCAATTCATCCATCCTCATCAACCCATACACCATACCCATAACCGAGCTCCACGATATCCTACTCGCCCGCCTGATCGGCCTCTCCATCCGGTCGCCTCAAGAAGAGTCTCTTTATAGGCGATTGGTGGATCATCCTGAGCCACCTACTGAAACTTGCCAAGGCCAAAGCTTCCACGCAAGACGCAGACATGACGATCCTGACAATCAGGACCCTCACGAGGGGGAGAAGAGGCCACGGACATCTACGAGTGGCCAAGGACAAGGCTCGGACGCAATGCAAACAAGCGCTGGAGCAGGTGAAACCCAAACCCACACCCAAACTACCCACACCACGCACCGCACCACCACTCTAACCCATATCGACCCACCAACCTTTCACCTACGGACGCCTCCGCCCACACCACTGATTCTGACAAGCCCCTTGCTTTTGGAAGAAGAAGCAACTGCCGCGATGCTCGTAACGCTAGCAGCTTCTCAAGCTACTCCCTCGATCGCTCCAGACCAACCGGGAGCATCAGGACATGGCGTCAATCCACACGAGGTTCTAGACAAATACATCTTCGAAGGACAGTGGATGACCCATTCCATGCCCGAGGAGCATCAAAGACAACGACTGCAGGACGTTCGGCAATTCCTGCAACAAGCCTCCGTAGACCTCGTAATCACAGAAGACGACGGACTTCAGGGAGGTGAAGACTAGCAACGAGATATCCCATGGCTACCAGAGTTGATCGCACAACGAGCGATTTCCCCCACAAGACAAATGCCAGGAACCGTTCGGATCGACACTGTAATACCCGTAAAAATTTAATACGGGATTATTTCAATTATGTTCGAAATTACAAGATTTATTTTCGAACTAGATCCAATTTCTTCTTGAATTGGGCCAAGAATTTACAATTTGGCCCAAATATTTTTAAATGGGCCGAAAATAAATAATATAATATTAATAGAATTAAAAAACAAAACAAAACCAAACAAAACAAACCAAAACAAAAATAAAACAAACAAATACAAATACACCTAATATGCCTCCACTAAGAGAAAGTAAGAATAGACATGGCAAATAAAATAAAGGGGAAGAAGACGCGGGAGAGAAGAAGAAAATGGGAAAGAAAGAAAGAGGAGAAGACAAAAAGACCATCTCACCAAAATAATTAAACCTAATGCACCTTTACCTCTTGAGGACAATTTAAAAACTAAAGAGAATAGAGGGGGGAAGAAAGAGCCGTGAGAAAGAGGGAGAGAGAGGGAAGAAAGAAAATAAGGAATAAAAAAAGAGAAAAAAAGAAAAAGAAGAGGGAGGAGAAGAAATATTTCCGGGAAGCTCGGGATCGAAGTTCTAAGGTCGGGATCACGTGAAACTAAACCGTAACGTAGCCTCTACGGACGTAAGGTAGCTGAAGATCACCTATACGTAAACAATATTAGGATTTGTGAATTTTACGTGTTTTGCATGTTATTCATCGAATTCTTTGTGTTTATGTGATGATAATAATTTACTTGAATGAATTTTTAGTTGATTATCTTAGGGAGCATGAGATTGAGAATTTTTAGAACTATGAATACTTGGAAATATGGATAGAGGACTTTAGATTAAGATGATAGAGCAAAACTTGGGGAGAATTAGGGTTTTCTAGGGTTTTCTTTATCCATTTCGGCCAAGAGGTTCAAAAATTCATATCTCACAATCTAGACCTCGGATTAGAAATTCCTTTGGACAGAATTAATATTTGCAAGTCCTATCTTTGGTTAAAATTTCAGGTCCATCGGACATCGTTTACCTTGTGATCAATGAGAAATCCAAAACTGTCGCTCAACAGCCGTATAAGATAGTTATTTTTAAAATTTTGGGACTTAATCGAAATCTTATAAAATCCAGGGAGTATGTGTTGTAAAATTCCGAATAGAGGATATTATTAAAGAAATATAAAGTTTTAGGACAGATTTATATTTGGAATAAATAATTGGGGTGGGGTTCTTTGTGTAATCTTGAAAAATTCGAGTACTAAATTGAAAAGTTTCAAGAATCCGGGGGCTGTGTATGTAAAATCCGAAACAGGGGCTATTTTATTGAATATACTAAAATTTCAGTTAAGGTTAAATTGAAAGTTTTCAGAAGTTTTGGGAACTATATAAATATATTAAATTTCGGCTAGGATCAAATTAGAATTTGTCGAAAGTTTTGGGTACTAAATAAACATGTTAGTTTTCGACTGGGGTAAAAATGAAATTTCAGAAGCTTTTGGGTTCTAAATAAATGGGTTAAAGCTTAGTAGGGGTTAAAATACAATTTTCAGAATTTTCGGAGGATTAAATAAATACTTAAAACTCGGCTAAGGACTTAATTGCAATTTTCAGAAGTTTTGAGATACTTGGTAATCATTATTCAATCGACTAGGGACCTTTTGTAAATTATTAGAACCTTTGGATAAATTTAAATAAACATTAAAGTCAATTGGGGCCTTTGGGCAATTTTTTGAAATTCCGAAGGATTAAATAAATATTAAATATTTCGGTCGGGGTTAATTATAAAATTTCAGAACAATTTCCAAGTACTAAATAAATTTTAAGTATCTCGGCTAGGGTTAAATGGAGAATTTTCAAAAGTCTTGGGGCTAAATAATTATTAAAAATATTCGGTTGGGGTTAATTGTGAATTTTCAAAGGTTTCGGAGCAAAGATTGTAATTTCTGAAAATTTGCTATGGAGCTAAAAATAATTTTTAAATTTTGGGAAAGATTGACAATTTCTAAAATACTTTTGGAATTTAACCTAAAGCTAGCGTTGGGGTGAAATCAGAGTCGTAAGGTAGAAAGAATTAAACTTAGAACTTCTAGTATAAGATCGAGAGGGAGTTCGGTGGTTACGGTTTCGGGCCGATTAAAAATCGGAACGCGGGCTTTGGGCCCGAATTATTTGTTGAGTGTTGATTATTGGAATTGGGTCGAGCTGATACCTCGGACCGATATGTAATATAGAAATGTGGAAAGAATATGTTATATGTTGCATTTTTGTTTGCATGGCTTTTGCATACACGTGTTACGAGGGGAGTGCGGAGTCATGAGAGTATTGTACGGAGAAGTGAGTGAGATGGTTTATGAATGATAAATGGTAGATGAGTTGTATGAGTGAGGTTAGGACTAAGGCGCACTTTATATGGAGGGAGTGGGGCCTCCCGAGCTACTGACCCCTTGTGGGGAGTGGGGCCTCCCGAGCTACGGACCCCTGCGCGCGCGTGTTGCCTTTAGTACCTAAGCCTCGGGCCCTGATGTGATGTGATGAAATGAGATATGAGAAAAGAGTCTAGCGTGTATTTTGTGAGTTATGTCGGGATTGGGGTGTGAGAGCATTTGCATTGTATGTTTTCATCTACTGGGCAAAAGCTCAGGGTTTACGTATGTAGGTGAGGCGGCTGATGGCGGTGACTCCACGGTCTTTTGAGTGCGGGGCAGTACATGGAACGCGACCTGTGGAGTTTTTCATTCATGTTTCGTATTGTTACTATTTGGGCTTCGGTCTAATACAATAATGTGTGTGTTGTAATACATTTTCTTATTCAAGGGTTTAAACTTTTGGGCTTCGGCCCAGTACTTGAATATTATTATGTAATAAAAGCTTTTATTAAATGGGCTTTCCGTTGCTTATGCTGCGTAAAACCCGCCAAAATATGTATTTAAGAAGTAGGGTCGTTATAGACACGCCGTGGGAGAATATCCGAATAGAGATACCCTTTCCTGAAGAAGTCCATGAAAACATTTAGAGGTCACCGGACAGGGTCAAGAAGCTGAATGAGTTCTAGCTGAGAGGGATCTCTCACTGGGATCAGCGGAAGAGGATGACATACCTCTGTATGCTGACCCAACTAGCACCAGATATAAGGCTGGGGATCCCGAAGGAACGACTGAAGAGTCACTTCAAGGAGCTATCCCCAATATGTCAACTCCTTAGCGTCTACTGTGCAAAAAGAGGACTTCCAACACCTCACTATGTCATCGAGCGAGTGGACGGAACCCGAGAGGAACTAAGCGATAGCGACCTACCGTACCTCCCTACCGACGAGGTATACCACCTCTATCAGCTGTACGTGGAGAAGTACAAAGGTCCTCAAGGCTTCATCAAAAAGGAAGGCCTCGAAGGGCTCTACCGGTTCATGATGCGCCAAGTCAAATACTTTGCAGCACACGACCTTCAGATGGCTCTGGAGAGCAACATGAAGAAGGTTAACATGACCGCGCCGCTCAACAAAGGACCTGAGATCGAAGGGCTTCCCAACAATCACGTGCACATCAGCTCAGTCCTAGCCATCACCTACCACAATCCAATAGCTAAGAAGAATAGGTTGATGCTGAAGACTGAGATTCATATGTTTTGCCATGCGACGCTCAAGGTCATCAGGAGGAATATCGAGCAGTGGTTGGAAGAAATCAACAGAGATACAACGCTGAGGATCCACAGGTTCGTGAGAGAATAACCGCTCCTAATGGAATTACTAGAAGATATCGAGGAGCGACTGGAGCTGAGAAACACGCTCAGGAACTTTGAGCAAGCGCTGGGCTTGCGAGATCATACAATGCCCGACAAGGACAAACAGCGCGGAGACACAATCAAGCACAAAGGGGGAGATTGTAGAGTACAAATTTTAATTGCTTGATTCATTAGTTGTCCTTGTATTTTGGGGATTTTCTTATATTTGTCCTTAGATTAGAACTAGTTAGATATTTATACCAAGTGAGTTTGGTATAAATACCTTGTAATCAAACGCAATCATTAGAGAAAGTTTTGGAAATTGATCCGAAAGGCTTGCAATTCAATTTCTATAGAGAGAAACAATAATAACTTTCTCACTCTCTCGAATTATCTCTCTTGTTCTTCATTTGAGTTTTTCGATCGAATCTTAATGTCGATCATTATCATCGAATTACTTATAATTCATGCCTAGGATCATAGAGTTGTTAATCGTAGGACCTAACAATTGGTATCAGAGCCAATTCGTTTTGTTTTGAATCAAATATTGTTGGATTTGGATCGAAAATTATTTTCAGTTTACTGATCATCGAAGAACAGTTTGGCGCGAAAATTTTTTTCCATCCAATAGCTTAATTCTGTGCTTAATTGAGTTGAATTTGATGTTTCTGTGCCCGTTTAAGTGTTAAATGATGATTGCGATCAGATTTGTAGCTGTTTGAACACGTTCTGACATTGATCAAATTCGACGTACTTTGCTTCATAACGTGTTTAATTGCTTGTTCGTGCGTACTTAGTAAATGATTGCGAGCAATTACCTGAAATTTCACTGTCTAATTCGTTGTTTTTGCTTGAATATGTGTTAATCGTATTTTGCAATTTTTCTCGATCGTTCTAATTTTTGTCGCTAGGTTTTCGATCGGATTAATTTCCCGATCAAAAAAACTTGGCGCGAGAATTTTTCTCGATCAGAATACGAAGTCAGTGCTAGAATCGTTAACAGTAGAAACGATTTTAGTTAAAGATATTTCTCGAGCATTATTCAGCGAAAATCTTTTTCGAGGAAGTCCAATTTTGACTTTGCACGCGTATACACTTTCTCTCGAAAAACATTTTCGGTCAGACATTTAAAGTTTGACCAAGCTAAAAATCATTTACACGCGAGGAACTTTTCTAGTCAACAGATTTATTTTGACTTGT
>JAPQWV010004768.1:0-26651 GCA_027422505.1 Craterostigma plantagineum
CTTACAAAATGAACGTTCCTCCCAAAATAATAACACTAGTAGACTAGTAGCTACTTAACACAAAAGACAATTAAGAAATGACAAAAGTACTTTGGAACTCCAAAAGCATGATTAACTAAAATAACTTTTTCAGCACATTACTTGTAACATCCCTAATATCCACCGCGATTAAGCTTCAATAATTTTATTTAGATTCAACACCACAAGAAAAAAATACACATGAATCATATTCAAGCATTACATTAATACATTGTAAGTATAATGCACTATTTCACGCCTATGCCAACATTATCAAGGAAGAAAGGGCATGAAACATCTCTAGGATCAACTAATCGCCAACTCTTAACAGGGACTCTACCAACGCAAGAATCTCCTACAACCCTTAACGTCCATTTTCGACCTAAGAAAAGGAGGAAAAAAAACAGCCAAAAACTCGTAAAAAATCACCATATCCCAAAGTCAGCACCTCGAGACAATCTTAGGCGGTCGAAACTTTCCCCAAATGCTTCCTTAACCCTAATCTCCAAACACAAAGACAACCCATGTAATAAAAAGAAGCACATCATCTCTCACTAGGCAACAGCCTTCCTACGTTGTACACCCTAGCTCATGCATGAGCCCAGAAACAAGAAAGGTAGCCAAGACTGCACCAACCTAGCCATTCGCTGGCTCGTCGAGCTGTCAAGGCTCGACCTAACGGGCTCGTAGACAGATAGATGTAGTATATTGGTAGTGATTAAATTCCACCTCTTACCCCCAAAATCTTGGAGGACGTGCCATGTAAGGCTCGTCGAATGGAGGCTCGATCTCAGCCTTTGCTGCTAGGGCTTTAGCCACGTAGGCGAATAGGCTAGCAAGATTTCGAGGTTAAGTAGATGTGAACACAGTAGCAGAAGAGTGTGAATTTCGGGTGGAAGTGCCTCTTTGAATTTGTATGAACGGATCAAAGCTAGAAGGAGCATGGTTTTGGAGAGGTAATTGAGAGGGATTTTTAGGGTTTCTTCCTCTCGTTGTTTTCTCTGGTTTTGATGGGAAAGCAAGCTATGGAGATGAAGGTGGGCAATGGGAGTTGAGGGTTTGAGTGTAGAGGGCCTTTTTCGAAGGCGAGAGTATGAGCTTGAAATTTGCGAGCCATGAGATGAGAAAGGCGCTCGTTGGGCCGAAAGTTGCTGTTTTGAAGGTCAAAGGGAGGACGAAGAAGAGGCATATACGGGGAAGATGAAGAGCTTTTTCGACAGATCTTTTCGAAGTAGTTTTGCTTATTGTGTGGATGTAAAATAGTGATGTTACAACTGCCGTGGATACGGAGGATTAAGGTGTTTGTCTCTCCCTCCATGTGAATCCCTCCTATGTATCTCTCTACTTCTTACACAAGGGTCTATTCATATATGTGTGCCATAGAGAAGGAAAGACATCAATTGAGTTGAGACCAAAGCTCCTTTTTTCTCGCGCCGCATGTGTACACACCACACAGAAGAAAGTCCTGTGAGTCAAAAAGAAAAGCTGAGATCGAATAATATCTGTTTCCTTGTGAAAGTAAACGATGATGCAAATTTGAGGACTTCATTATCTCTATATTTAGTGATGGTACGAAAATCGACTAATTGAAGGTCAGTTAGAGGAGGACTTGGCCATTTCTGCGACGGTGAGTTTCACTATAGCACTTAATTCTATGATTGACAAGTCAATGAAGGGACGTTGTTATTATTGAGACTAAGCGATGCTGATATCATTATCACCCAAGTTCGGGAAAAAATCTGTAGTTTTCAAACACCATTTAGTTAAAAAAAAAAAAAAAGGCTTTTTCAATGGGCTTATGGAGTATTATTGATTGCATATCAAGAAAATATAGCTGAGACTGGGCCATTCTGAAAAGCCGATGAAATAAAGCTTAAATTGGATTGTCATCTCATAAATAAAAATTTGCTGGCTATGTTACATCAAAAACTTATCAACAAAACAAGATTAGATCTAATGGGTAGGAACTGGAGAGTCTAGATAAGAAATGAAAACAAAATAAGGGTCAATTCGAAATCATGCCCATTAAGGATTTGATTTCGAATTCAAGCTTATTTGAGAATTTTTTAGGTTAAAGACCCATTTTGTGTGGTTGAAAAAAGTGGTATAAAAGATATATGAAATGGATAGAATGATAGTTTTGTGTTACAAACTTTAAACATACTGGTTGTCAGAGCAATGAAGTGGTACGCAGAAAATGAACTGGTATACCAAAGCAATGAAGAGGTACTGCAGAAAAGGGTCCTTAAAACTAAATATTTTGCCAAGAGGGTTGAATCCTGAATGATAATTATGTGGGGTGAAATGAAAATGTCCCATAAACTAACATCATTAATAAACAATCTTATGCTAACATACGCGAGCCCGAAAATCAAATCCTAAACAAGTCATTCAATTGTTGAACCTAGGGGTGGTTCGGTACGGTATACCGTACCAAAACTGTGATACGTATACCGTACCGAAATTTCGGTATCAAAAAAAATCATACCAATAACATACACCACAAAATTCGGTATACCTTAAATTTCGATACGGTATCATACCGAAATTTCGGTATGGTATCCGTATCATACCTTCTATACCATTCACACGGGGGTTTTACCATGCATGTCTCGTAACTCGTTAATTGTTGTTTTAAAATTTTTAATCAATTCAAACTTTACGCACCAATAAGATAGATTATAATACCAAATTTTTCAGAATAAAGAGATTCTTTAACCTTAAATAATTTACATATTTTAGTCAGTATCTTAGTAAGACAAAAAACTTACTTAACAACAAAATACTTACTAGTTTTATACCCGTGCATTTCACGGGTGTGAAAAATATGTGCAATTAATATAATATAGTATTTTCCAATTTGTTAGTGGGCGGGTTTTATTTTTATTTTTGTTTTTGTATTTGTTTAATATATAAAAAATGGACACGTGGCGCATGGAGAACAAAAACTACATTTAATTGTATATATACGAATATACAGATTAATTAGAAAGGAGCGGCTATATTTAAAAAATTAGTGAAGATTAACAAAAAGTAATTGCATTGCATCTTCACGCTTTCCACATCCTGAAAAAAAAAAACACATTAAAAAGGCAAAAATCAAACGTTACTTGAGTTACATAAGTAAAATATGGTGGGCCTAATCTTAGAAAGTTGTGTAATAATTTATGGGCTAAATAAGTTTATGAAGATCCTTAATTTTTCATTATATTTTGAAAAATATAATATATGTAGGTGTGTATAATATCTATATATATATAAAATGTATTAAAAAATTTAGTATTTCGGTATTCGGTATAATCGGTATACCTATTTTTTAAAAACTTTCATACCATTACCGTACCGGAAAATTTTCGGTACGGTATCATACCTTACCAAAAACTTCGATATACCAAAATTTTCGATATTTTCGATACGATTCGATACGACAAGGAAGTATTCGGTATTCGTTATTTTTCTCCAGCCCTAGTTGAACCAAACTTCCCAAAAATTTTCACATTAATCTAAACCGCCAAAAACCTTCACCACAAATATTCATTTCAATTTCCTCAAATGCAGCCAATGTGCGCATTTCAGTCTTTTCGTCCTCTCGTCTTTCTATCATAAGTTATTTTTCCCAGAAATAATAAAGACGGAGTTCCCTATTTCCAGTTCTACCTTCAGAAGTCTGATCACCTTGTCCTACAATTGAGGGCCAATTTCGTCATCTTCGTTTTTCTTATTTTAGAGAGAGAGAGAGAGAGAGAGAGAGAGAGAGAAGAAAGGGGGGAGAAGAGAAAGAGACGATTCGTTTCGACTGGTCTGTTACTTGTCCGTTTAAAAAAGGTGAGAGCGTTTTTTTTTTACGGTATATGAAAGCAGTAGTAGAAGGAGAAGATGGTTTCCGACCAAGAGATAGCTAACGGCGTGGAGACGGTCTCCGTCAGTCGGACCTAACGCCGTTACCTCACTGAGCAGCGTCGTTCATCAGCTCGAAGCTAAGCTAGGTTTAGACCTCTCCCACAAAGCGGACTTCATCAGGGATCAGATTACTTACCTCCTTCGCTCGCATCCAGTGTCAAAAGACCAGCTGCCCCTCAGACGCAGCTGCCAATTTCAAGCTGGGTTTGCCCCTCAGCCCCATTTCGGTCACTTTCAGCAGAGTAGCAACGCCGTTACTCCCTACGGCCAGGCGCTGCAGACCCACGCGCCGCCTGCCCTGCTTCCGCACAATGTTGGGTCGGTGCTTCTGAGGCGTCCAAAGGAAGGTGAGTGTTTCGCTTTTTTTTTTTTATTTTATTTTTTTCGTTGAAATTTGCAGAAAATAAAATGGTGGTGTCCTCTGAAATTATTAACCTGTGCTCGATTGGTGGTCAAATATATTAGTTGGGGAAACTTAATCCGTTGCTCGGCTTGCTTGATTCTAGATTGAAAGTTTTTTCCCTTTTTTCCGAAGTGATTTTAGTAGATATTAACGTTGCTACTGTGAACTTTATGGTAAGTCTTTGATTTTGTCTGATTCTTGCACGGTTGTGTATGCTTGTGTAAACGAGTTTCAACTAAACAGTTCACAATTAAATGTGATTGGTCCCAAGAATCACTTGTTTTCTATGAATGAAAAACTAGTCAGATGATCATTACGGTAGATCAAAGGTGGTTCTTTTCTCGAATAAAAAACTAACCATATTTGTAATACAGAGCTCCAACCGCAACCAAGAGAAGAGGTGGCCCAGGTGGTCTGAACAAAGTGTTGTGGTGTTTCACCTAAGCTACAAGTCATTGTTGGAGAGCCAGCATTACCAAGAACAGAGGTAATGCACGATGATGATATAACATAGTTCGTTCGAGAAGCCTTCTCTTGCATAACCTTCGTTTGTAATTTCGATTTGTCTAAACAGATTGTGAAGCAGCTATGGGCTTATATCAGAAAACACAACCTTCAGGATCCTGGCAACAAGAGAAAGATTATATGCGACGAAGCACTTCGATCGCTCTTTGAGACCGACTGCCACTGACATGTTCAAGATGAATAAGTTGCTAGCCAAGCATATCTTACCTTTGATCCATCGAGTATATCACTTTTGTTATGGTTTTCTACCATCTTCTTAATGTTCTCTGTTAATGGTGCCTCTCTTTCTTACATGCTATGCGTGAAATTTTGTGCCAGAGCAATCTGCTGACTCAAAAAAACCAAGGCTGAAGATGATTCTGCAAAGAATAATGCTGATGCGGGCCATCAATCAGAGACCATATCTGATGAACTTGCAAAATTTTCGGAAGAAGAAAAGGAGATGCTCCACTATGTTGCTATGGAACGTGTCTGGGACTACATTAAGGCTAATAACCTCGAGGTTAGTGGTCATAAAAGTATGTAAAAATATCTGCACTGCTAAAGATGCATTTGCCTCTAATCTTGAAGTAACTCATTTACTAAAATCTATCACTAATCAGTAATTGACGGACATATGGGTCGCCATTACATTATAATATAGCCTAAACTTCTATTCTTGAAATCCTGGGCAACTTTTGTAGGATCCTCTGAGTTCTATGGTTATTCACTGCGACAAGAAGCTACAAGAGCTTCTTGGATGTGAGAGCATTTCTGCGCTGGGAATCCAAGAGATGATAACTCGCAGTCATTTAACCAAGGGATGATCATCTTTGGGTTTCCACTTTAAAGAAATGGTAAGAACTGAAACTGAATTTCATCGTTTTGTACCGAGAAGAACAGCTTCCAAATGGCAGGAAACATCGGCATTCTATTTCTAACATTTGATGAAGGCGTCTCCTATTTCCATTTTGCAGGCGAAATTGAACTCGTAGGTGGTGTAGTTATTTCGGTGGAAGAAGAAGACTGATGAGGTAGTTTATAACAGCTCAACTGTTCAGTGCTTAAGGTTTTTCCTGATGTTAGTTATCCATTAGGCACAGTTATGGTTTGGCTAACGGTGAGGTGAGTTACAAATCTTTTTTTTTTTTATGTAATTATGAATGAAACCTGCAGTTTAGGCTTCTAACCTATCTTTGTAGTAAGTAGATGGAACAACTTGTCTTGGTGTTTTCACTTTCTGTTTTGTAGTTGCACAATCATTATTCTGTGTTGCGTTTATTAAACTATTATTATTAGCCGCTCAATGATGGGCTAATAGGTCCTTCTCTGGGCTGCCTTCTATTTAAAATTTGCAAGTGCTTAAATACTACTCTCTCATCCCAAATTATTTTGGATATTTTATTAAATTGGGCGTCCACAATTTTTTGTACATTTTCTTATTTAGCAAACAAAAATATCACAAACAATCAATATAATAATATTAAATATTCTTAAAAGATGTGTCAAAATATACATTTTTTAACCTTTCATCACAATATATTATTAAAATATTCAGTTTCTTAATTCTCGTGCCAACTCTCAAATGTCTAAAACCCTTTGGGATAGAGGGAGTAGTATTTATAATGATGATATTTTTTTTTTTTTAATAAAGATTCAACTTTTAATGGAAGAATTTGGATGAAATATTAAAAATTAGAGGTCTTTTTTCATATTTAATAAGAGAAAGTGTTTTGATTATCCACATGCCAGAAATCTCTTGATCCAACTAGATATTCAATTCAACAATAATGTAAAATATTCACACATCATTGTAAGATTAGGTTCAATATTTACATAATATACATTTAATACCATCACATTCAAAATACAATAATCTATTACCGGCAAATTAAAATTAGAGCACCATACCTCAGGCTTCGTACTACTAGTGTCATTTAATACACATGACATAACCACCTAATATCAGAAAAATGATGCATCATTTTAAAACCTCAGTATAAATAGCACACACTCGAACTTCTTACACACAACAAAAGAGAGCACAAAAAATGGCCGTGAAATATCTCTTCGTTGTCCTCGTCCTTCTATGGTGTGTCGTCCCTTTCGAGTGCGCATGGCATAGGGTCCAAAACATAAAAGATCCGTTGGTCGTGGAAAGCGGGAAATTTGCAGTCGAAGAGCACAATTTGCAGGTCAACGGACATTTGAAATTCGAACATGTCTTACGAGGAAGAGTTGAGAAACTCAGCGATGGATATGAGTACGACCTTACAATCGCTGTAAAGAATGGTACGTCGATGAAGGACTATGAGGCGTACGTTCACTACAATTCGAAGGAGAAGAAAAGGAGCCTTAAGCACTTCAAGAAGGCGACGACATAATTAATGAATTGATAGCATGGCATTGCAACTTTGTGTTTGATGTTTGTTAAAGTCATATCGCTTATAGTTTGATGTATGAATAAAGGTATCATTCGAGTTTTGAGGGTTTTCTCTTGTTACAAAAACAACTACTTAATGCATATATATATATATATATATATATATGTATATGTATGCTTATATTAATCATGAATTTATATCAATCAATGCGTATTGAATTAAAGTAACATATAGCTTACTGGGGAAATGAACTAGTCAAGACTCAAGAGCATAATTTGGACTGATAATATGATTACTTTTTTTTTTCCTTTCGGTTAGTGCTCGCTTGGTTCATAGGTTTATATTTAGTAGGATTTAAATAAGTATGAGTTTATATAAAACAATAATGGGTATAAATAAAACATGTGTTTAGTAGTTGGTTTAAATAATCACATGTAAGATGCGTGTTTATCTAAACCCGTCGTCCGTATGGTTTAGAGTCGTTATATATAAAACTTATATTTTAAGTAAACATATGAACCAAACACACTAACATACTCTAATTAAACTCACCTTCAAAATACTTAACCCAAAACCAAGCAAGCACTATGTTTTGGATTGGATGAACGTGGGAATTAATGTTTCTCCATTTCTAAAATACTTAACCACGACAATAGCCACGTCAAAGAAAAAAAAGACAAATCGTAGAAGAAATCAAAATTAGATCTTCTTCAATCATCGCGGTGGTGGTCCTCCTAACTGCGGCGGTGGACGAGGAAGATCGACGATCCAAACTCGCCGGAAGTTGTGGACATAGCAAAGTTCGCAGTAAAGCAGCACAACGGCAAAGCTAAGACGAATCTGGCGTTTGTAAAGGTGGTGAGTGGCGAGCGTATAGAGCTCATGGAAACCCTATATAGGCTGGTGATATCGGCCACGGACGGGTCGGGTCAAACAGGGTCGGTCAACCCAGGAACTACCGCGCCGTTGTTCAGTCCAGTCCTTTCACGAAAGTCAAGCTGCTGCTCTACTTCCAGGCGCTCTAAAATAGTTTAGGAACTACAAACAATTTTATGCAAGAACGTTTTACTAAACGAAATAAAACAAGTGAGGTTGAGATTTATTGTACTTTGTTGATACAGTAAAACTCTATATATTAATACGCTATAAATTAAAAATTTCTCTAAAATAATAAAAATTCTTGGTCCGAACTTGACCTTTGCAAAAAAATATTAAATTCGATAAGATAATAAAATAATACTTTTCGAAAAAATCTATTTATAGATATTAGGTCCGTCAAAACTCTAAATAAATATTCATAAAATATTACAATTCAATATAATGATAAATTGCTAAAATATTATAATTACAAAATATTCACGAGCTTTACTATGAACGACATGTCATTGGAAGATCACTACAACAAGTAAAATTAGCAATGTTATTTTTGACATACATGATATATTTGCTGTAATATGAAGATAACATACTCACTTATGTCTCATCTGATTCAGCTCACCATTGTCATATAGTTGAATTTACAAAAGTTCTTACAATTAATAAAATATTAATTTATTTATATATTAATATTTCTCTAAATTAATAAAATTTAGTAGTACCAATGTTTTTAATTTATAAATATTTTACTGTATTTTGCCAAATCACGGACCTCTACCGAAGAATAAACTGATTTGATATGAAGTGTAAATTTGAGTCTAACAAGGTTTTAGACTGTCGGTTATGTTGTGATGCAGAATATAACAAAATAGAAACGCTAGTGATATCAAATATATGGCGATGGCGTCATACTTATATTAAATATTTGGAGCTTGTATACGACACTAATTGAAACAAGACGAAATATCTTCTCAAAAAAATTGAAAAAAGAAATAAATATTTGCACTTGATTGGACATCCAAAATAAATAGTAATAGTATTATCGAATAAAGATGTAGTTGTTATAAAAATATTATAACGATTACGTGTTTTATTAATTACGATTATAGTAATATAGAGATAACTTGATATATAATAACTTCTTTATTAATACTTCTTAATACAATTTACACAATCCTAAATCACATATTTATACTACTACAAATTCACTTTTATACCAAAAATTTACAACATTTATTATAAATATACACATCATCTTATCAATTAATACACATCTAATTTTTACAACATTTAATACAATAATTCAATAACAATACGAAAACATCCACATCTTAATTTATTTCTTAATATTCATAACACTCCCCCTTGGATGTTTTTCAAAGAATATGCCTCGTTAATACCTTATTAGGAAAAAGTCAGTGGGATAAAAACGTAACGAAGGAAAAAGAGTACATCATTCTTTAGATACGCTTTTAGTTGTTGCCTCATTAAAAACAACCCTGTGCGAAAAAACCATAGTGAAGGAAAAAGAGTGCAACGCGTATTTACTCCCCCTGATGAGGATGTCCTTTAAGATCTCTAAGTTTTCGGACTCCAATTGAATATACCAAATTTTCAAAAATTCTTGGAGGAAGCGCTTTAGTAAATAGATCAGCAAGATTTTCACTTGATCGAACTTGTTGTACATCAATATCACCATTTTTCTGAAGTTCATGCGTAAAGAAAAGTTTTGGTGATATGTGTTTTATTCTATCGCCTTTGATGTAACCTTCTTTTAATTGATATATGCATGCTGTATTATCTTCAAATAATATTGTAGAAGGTAATTTCTCAATAGATAGTCCACATGTGTCTTGAATGTGTTGAATAATAGATCTTAACCAAACACATTCTCGACTAGCTTCATGAATTGCTAATATTTCAGCATGATTTGAAGAAGTAGCAATTAAGGTTTGTTTAACCGATCGCCATGAAATAGCTGTGCCTCCATGTGTAAATAAGTAACCTGTTTGCGATCGTCCGTTATGCGGATCGGATAGAAATCTCGCATCTGCATAGCCAACTAAACTTGATTGTGAATCATTCGAATAAAATAATCTCGTATCCGTAGTTCCTTGAAGATAACGGAATATTTGTTTGATCCCATTCCAATGTCGTTTAGTTGGTGAAGAACTATATCTTGCTAATAAATTCACTGCAAAAGCTATATCAGGTCTAGTATGACTTGTAAGATACATTAATGCTCCAATAGCACTAAGATATGGAACTTCAGCACCAGTATTTCTTCATTATCATCGCATGGTCTGGACGGATCTTTATTCACATCAAGAGATCGTACTATCATTGGAGTAGTTAATGGATGCGCTTTGTCCATATAAAATCTTTTCAAGATCTTCTTTGTATAAGTCTCTTGATGGACAAATATTCCGTTGTTTAAATATTCAATTTGTAGTCCGAGACAAAATTTCGTTCTTCGAGATCTTCATTTCGGATTCTCGTTTTAAACATGTAATAGCTTTATTAACTCTTGAGGAGTT
This sequence comes from Craterostigma plantagineum, assembly GCA_027422505.1. Classification (NCBI taxonomy): domain Eukaryota; kingdom Viridiplantae; phylum Streptophyta; class Magnoliopsida; order Lamiales; family Linderniaceae; genus Craterostigma; species Craterostigma plantagineum. The sequence goes on from JAPQWV010004768.1 coordinate 10,623, forward strand.
CCTACTATATTTAAGTCATCAACATAAACGGCAATGATGACAAATTCATTTCCACTTCTTCTCATGAAGATACAAGGGCATGTTTGATCATTTTTATACCCCTCTTCCGAGATCTTTCATTTCGAATTCTCGTTTTAAACATGTAATAGCTTTATTTAACTCTTGAGGAGTTCCTACTATATTTAAGTCATCAACATAAACGGCAATGATGACAAATTCATTTCCACTTCTTCTCATGAAGATACAAGGGTATGTTTGATCATTTTTATACCCCTCTTTTAGTAAATAATCACTTAAACGGTTATACCACATACGCCCTGATTGTTTTAATCCGTAGAGCGATTTATTCAACTTTATTGAGTACTCATTTCGAGATCCTGAATTTTCAGACAAACGAAATCCCTCAGGGAGTTTCATGTAGATGTCACTATCGAGTGTTCCATACAAGTATGCAGTGACAACATCCATAAGATGCATATCGAGCCCTTCACGTACTGCCAGACTAATTAGATAACGAAAAGTTGTTGCATCCACCACAGGAGAATAAGTCTCTTCGTAATCAATGCTAGGTCTTTGTGAAAAGCCTTGAGCAACAAGCCGTGCTTTGTATCTCACAATTTCACCGTTTTCATTTTTCTTTCTAGTGAAAACCCATCTATATCCAACCGGCTTTACATTTTCTGGAATACGGACCACGGGTCCGAATACTTTTCGTTTCTCAAGTGATTTTAATTCTGTCTCAATTGCATCTTTCCGTTTCGGCCAGTCACTTCTTTGTCGACATTCATTTATAGATTTTGGTTCATGATCCTCATTTTCATTAATATCATGTAGCGCTACGTTAAATGAGAAAGCATCGTCAACGTTGACTTCGTCATCTTATTCCATTATGGGCATAATTTATGAGATCTCTTCATTTTCAATATTTTCACAACTTTCAGGTACCTGATCAGATTTATTTATGTCCATAGAATCTCTTAGAGTTGACGTGTTCTCGATTTGACCATCTTTTTAATTTGCTCCTTTTCTTTACGAGGATTCTTCTTTGGATCCCGAGGGCCTACCACGTTTTAACTGTGGGTTCGGCTCAATTTTATTATTAGAAATACCATTAGAAATATCAATTCTAACAGGAGCATTAACAGCTGGTATATGCGATTTAGTAACCTTTTTCTGGTCAGTAAAACTGTCTGGCAATTGATTTGCTAAATTTTGTAAATGAATTATCTTTTGAACTTCAAGTTCACATTCTTTTGTACGAGGATCAAAATGAGCCAATGATAATTCATTCCAACTAATATCTTTAACCAGCTGTTTATTTTCTTTATCTCCCCCTAATGTTGGAAATTTTGATTCACCAAAATGACAGTCGGCAAATCGAGCCGTAAATAAATCTCCTGTCAATGGTTCTTTGAGGTCCATTTTAGTGCGTTGTGGTGGAGCAATTGGGACATATACTGCACATCCAAAAATTCTTAAATGAGAAATATCTGGTTCCTGACCGAAAACCATTTGTAATGGGGAAACATTATGATAACTTGTGGGTCGAATGCGAATAAGTGATGCTGCATGCAAAATAGCATATCCCCAACACGATAATGGAAGTTTCGACTTCATTAGTAATGGTCTTGCTATTAATTGTAATCTTTTTACTAGTGATTCAGCAAGTCCATTTTGAGTATGAACATGTGCTACATGATGTTCAACATCAATCCCAATAGACATACAATATTCATTAAATGCTTTAGAGGTGAATTCACAAGCATTATCAAGACGTATTTTCTTAACTGGATAATCAGGAAAATGTGCTTGTAATCGAATTAACTGAGCAAGCAGTCTAGCAAACGCAACATTGCGTGTTGATAATAATGATACATGTGACCATTTAGTTGATGCATCAATTAAAACCATGAAGTATCTAAATGGACCACATGATGGATGAATTGGTCCACAAATATCGCCTTGAATACGTTCTAAAAACATAATAGATTCATTCTTCAATTTGCCGGTGATGGTCTAACAATTAATTTTCCTTTCGAGCAAGCATCACATGATAACTCATTGGATTGAATAATCTTCTTATTCAAAGTGTGTCCACATGAGTTCTCAATTATTCTTCGCATCATAGTTGAACCGGGATGGCCTAACCGGTCATGCCACACCGCAAATAAATCATTGTTTATAAAATTCGACTCAATTGTACGCATAGTATAAACCGGAGGATAATGCGGATAATTTTTCTATAACGCATTTCTTATTTAAAATCACGTTTGTGATTTGAAGGTAATCATTATCCCCTTCTTTTGTAGTCTCAATATGATATCCATTTACGGATGTCTTTAAAACTCAATAAATTTCTATGAGACTTCGAAGAATATAATGCATTTTCAATATGCAATTTTGTTCCTCCGGATAATAAGATATTGGCTCTTCCAGAGCCTTCATTCAATTTGTAATTCCCGAAATAGTATTAACATTTGCTTCTTGAGTAATCATCGGATGAAATATTTCTTATCCGTGAGTATTGTGTGAGTCGTGCGCTGTCCACAAGACATATATCTCCACGTGTTCATTCCTCAAGAAAATAATAAAACAGTAATTATTAATTATACATAAAATTCGTCATAATACAACACACATACGTACTTCAAATTATGATAATACAGCACATAAACGTAAATAGAATTCATGATAATACATCACACTTACGTAATAAAATTCATGATTATACAGCACACGTACATAAAATATCAATACGATACACAATAATAAGTCTTTTATTCATTATGATCGGCGAGAAATTCTTCAAGATCGATGTGGGGAATATCGTCGAGGTTGAGATTAGAACCTCATTCCTTTTGGACAAAGTTTGTCTCAACTTTCTTTCCTTTTTCAAGTGATTTTTGATAAAGCTCAACAAGATGTTTTGCCACACGACAAGTACGAGCATAATGACCTTTCATACCACAACGAGAACATGGTTCCTCGAATCGCCTTTTTGATGGTTCGCCGGTTTCCGTTTTGTTTTCATTTTTCCTTTCAGATGAAAATTATTATAATTACCATAGTGTTGTTGGCTACGGCCACGACCTCGGCCACGACCACGACCACCTCCACGACCTCGATTATTATACCTGCCACGATCGCGAAAGCTATTGCCTCGATCACTTTGGTAATTGTTCATATTGACTTCAGGAATTGGAGCAGAGCCCGTGGTCGTGATTGATGGTACTTCAATAATAACTCATTATTCTGTTCCATAACTAGGAGGCATGAAATTAATTCTGAATATTTCTTTTTTTTTAAACCCTTTTCACGATATTGTTGTTGTAACAACAAATTCGCTGCATGGAACGTGGTAAAGGTTTTCTCAATCATACTTGCTTCTGTAACTTCCTGTCCACACAGTCTTAATTGAGAAGTAATTCTGAACATAGCAGAATTATAATCACTTACAGATTTATAATCTTGGAATCGTAAGTTTGTCCATTCATATTGGACATTTGGTAGGATCACAGTCCTCTGATGGTCGTACCTTTCTTTTAAATTAGTCCACAAAATAAGTGGATCTTTCACAGTGAGTTATTCCACCTTTAAACTTTCGTGAAGGTGGTGACGGAGAAATATCATGGCCTTAGCCTTGTCTTGGCTCGTTGCCGTATTATCAGCTTGTATAGTAGTTCCCGGCATCCAAAAAATCCATGACAAATAGTTCTTGCCCGTGATATCCAGAGCAACAATATCAAGCTTTTGAAGATTCGACATTTACTATCAAGAATATAACAATTGGTTAAGAAAAATAGTTCGAAGCGTAAATAATATTAACCTTATTGTGATAAAAGTAAAAAAAATCAAATTTGAATTAAAATGGCATAATATTAAAAGTCAACGGCCCAGCTAGGATTCGAAATCTGGTGCTCACGCCACAAGTTTGTGGGGGTTACCGCGAGAGCTAGCGGGCTTTTTGTGTTGTAAGATATGAAAATAAAATGTATATATTATACCTTGGCATGATGACGTTGACGAAATTCAAATGGTCGGAACTCGTGCTCGGAGTGATGACGTCAGCGAATCTCGGTGGGTTAGAGCCTCGTGCTGATAACGTGTTATAAAAATATTATAACGATTACGTGTTTTATTAATTACGATTATAGTAATATAGAGAGATAACTTGAGAGATGATAACTTCTTTATTAATACTTCTTAATACAATTTACATAATCCAAATCACATATTTATACTACTACAAATTCACTATTACACCAAAATTTACAACATTTATTATAAATATACACATCATCTTATCAATTAGTACACATCTAATTTTTACAACATTTAATACAATAATTCAATAACATTACAAAAACATCCACATCTTAATTTATTTCTTAATATTCATGACAGTAGTGATTTTTGTGTTCTTTTTCCGGAAGCAAATAGCTACCTACTATTTATATGGACGTGTGAGATTATATTAAAAACAGTATTTTAAACACAATCGATGTTCTTCAATAAAATATATATAACTTTATTTTATATTGAAAACTTATCATCAGTTTAATTAATATATGATATTATAAGGGACACTTTCACTTAAATCCCTATTTGTAAACTTTATACTCCCGCCGTCCCAAACCATTTTATACATTTTACTAAATCGGGCGTCCCACATCTTTGTACATTTCCTTTATTGGCAAAAAACTATACAAACAATCAATATAATAATATTAAATATTCTTAAAAGACGTGTCAAAATATATACTTTTTACCTTTTAAGTGTACTATTCACTAAAATATCAGTTTCTTAATTCCCGTATTCAGTTTCTTAATTCCCGTACCAACTCCCAAATGTCGAAAAAACGTTTGGGACAGAGGGAGTATCACTTCACTCCCTAGTCGCCAATGAGGCTTAGCTCTAGTGGCCAAGCTGAGACATTCAAAGTCATGTGACCAGGAGGTCAGGGGTTACAACCCCACCTTCCACATGAATTTGGAAAGTCTCCATGGGCCTATGCTCATTGTTGGGTGAGTTTGGGACGCATTCATCTGACTCCGGGAATTAATCCCACCTCTGGAGTGTGTGGCGGTTAGCCGATAGCTGGGCCGTGTGGGGATACCTCGGGACGGAAAAAAAAACTCCGTAGTCCGGGAAATATATCACTTAACTCCCTATTTACAGTTTGTACTACATTCTTAAGTCATGACGTACCTTTCTATGTTTGTATTGTGTATCACAGTACGTTGGTATAGTGTACTTAAATGTGTTGTTACAGCGTACCTATTTTTTTCCAATGTACCCGATCCGCCGCAGTTACACCATACAAACACATGTAGGTACATTTTATCAATTTGTGGTACAATACAAACATAGAAAGATACATCGTGACTGAAGAAATTGGTACAAACAGTAAATCGGGAAGTTAAGTGATATATTTTTCTAACAAGGGAGTTATGCGATAGAAAGTTAACTAAGTGAAGTTTCACGTAAAATACAATTTTACTTAAGTGTTATTTTCAAGTACACAGGAAAGAAATATTTTATGAGCATATCATTATAAATCGACAAATTGATATCACTGAGCCAGTGATTATAATTCTCTCACCAACAGACAAAACACATCATCTAACGTGACTCGTGAGGGATAGGGATTATTAAAGGGTATATTAAAAACAATTTCCCTATAAGGTGATAAAAACAAGCAAATTCTATTCTTAATAATTAAAATATCCACAAATAATAATGAGAAAAATCAAACCCAATCCAAACACAACACGTGATCGCACATCGCCATCCCCACCACTATATAAAGCCACGACCCAATCTCACAGAAAATCCCCACACAACAAAATCCCCAAAATAATAATAAAAAAAAAAGGCAAATTCGTAGAAGAAATAAAAATGGCGGTTAAATCTGCTTCACTTACCGCGGTGGTCCTGCTCTCGCTCGCGGTGGCGTCCTACGCCGCGTTAGGTGGCTGGAAGAAGATCGAAGATCCAAACTCGCCGGAAGTGGTCGGCATAGCGAAGTTCGCCGTCGCGCAGTACACGGCGCGGCGAAGAGGAAGCTGGTCTTCGTAAAGGTGGTGAGCGGCGAGACGCAGGTGGTTTCCGGCACGAATTACAAGCTGGTGATAACCGCGAAGGATGGGTCGGGTCAGCCGAGGAACTACGAATCCGTCGTTTGGTCGAGGCCGTGGTTGAAATCCTTGCAGCTCATTTCGTTCAAGGAGGTTTAACATCTAGGGACGACGACGACGACGATTTCAGATATTGCGTGCGCTGTGTTTGTTAAATGATCTGAGAGAGAGAGAGACGATGGAAGTTTGCTTTTGTGATGTGCTTGTATTTGTTTTTTCAACGGGCCCAAAGCCCAATTCGATCACGAAGAATGGGCCAATTTTAAATTTATACATTAATTTAAAAGTCAGATATTGGTGAACAAATGTGAAGTACTCTGAACCTATAATTTAAATAAACAAATGTAAAGTACTCTGAACCTATAATTTAAATACACATATTGGTGAACATAAAAAAAAATTAAAACCTAGGCCACACGATTATCTATAGGTTCACGAATGGTGTCCATAATTAATTTATGTCCACTGCACAATTACCTGCAAAAACAGATTTTATCAATTAACAGATTTACTTGAGTTAGATTCACAGTTGACTACAATAGATTTCTTTCTTTTGTTCCTAAATACCTTTTCTTTTTCTGCTCCAATTCTTCTTTATTTCAAAGCAAAAAATTTCGGAGTATGTAGATAGGTGAAAAGGAATATTCCTCTCTATCGTTCATCAAATACCATCGACAACAATCCCCACAGAAACTTTCTTCTTTATCATCTCCTCATCTCCTCCAACACCACCATGGCTGCAAAAGGTATCTACCTACCTATGCATTTTAAATCTTTTTCCTCGTAGAGATGGAAGGTTGATGTCTGAATGATTACATACATGTAGTAACCATATTAGCTGATGAGATTCTTCAAAATTTCAGGTTCTGTCGAGGATTTCTTGGAAAAGGCCGTCGAAGCTGCGAAGAAAGCTGGAGACGTGCGTCTGTTTTTTGTTCTTTTTAGTTAATATATTGCTGTTGGGCTGGTTATATCATCACAATCATGGTCAAGCGTTCTTTTTTCCTTCTTATTACTTTAACTTCGGAATTCGTTGGCCTTTACAGATTATTCGGTTTGGGTTCTATGAGACGAAGCGGGTCGAGCATAAGGGACTTGTATGATTTCTCTCTTGGTGATATTCTTTTTATTTAATTCAGTCTGTGATTAGGAAAAAAGAATTGATATTCTGCTTTCTTCCGTGTATGTATTGTTAGGTTGATTTGGTCACTGAGACTGATAAAACTGTGAAGAACTAATCTTCAAATTTCTCAGACAGCAATATCCTGACCATAAGGTTTTTGCTTTATGTTCTGTGCAGATACATTCATTATTACATTGGTCTTACAATGAGATAACCTCTCTGTTCTGCTCTGTTCTTCCTTAGTTCATTGGAGAAGAAACAACTGCAGCAAATGGTGCTGTAGAATTAACCGACGAGCCAACTTGGATCGTCGATCCACTCGATGGAACAACAAATTTCGTTCATGGGTCTGAATTCTCATCTTCATCTCTCAACACATAAAAAAAAAAAGTTTTGATTTTTTTTTTTGTGCAATATGAAAATTATGAGTTCTGAGGCAAGATTCATCATTTCAAATACCAGGTTCCCGTTCGTGTGCGTGTCCATTGGGCTCACGATCGGTAAATCCCAACCGTTGGTGTTGTCTACAATCCAATCATGGATGAGGTATTCTTTCTCTGTAATTTTTGATTTGAGATTGTTGATTTTGCATATTTCTTGAAGGGATGTGTATTTTTTTTTCTCCTTTATGTGTGGTCTTAGCTCTTTACTGCTGTTCGAGGAGGCGGTGCTTCCTCAATGGAAAACCTATCAAGTGTATGTAAGCAAAATCGCTTCGTTTTAGACCGAAATATGAACTCTATATAGATGACAGCTATCCTTCCATCGCAGCATCTTCTCAAACCGAGCTTGTGAAGGCACTTCTCTCCACAGAGGTACTTACACATTGCAGCAATGTATATACTGTAAGAAAAATGTTCCACAGTTCATACCTAAAAGCTCAAATCTCAGGTCGGTACAAAGCGCGATGAATCCACATTGGACAGCGTTACTAATAGGATCAAAGGCCTACTCTTCAAGGTAAGAAGAAAAATAGACTAATCTTGAGATGATTATCTTGCGAAGAAATAACAAAATTTTCTTTCGTGTTGTTTCTTATAGGTTAGATCCTTCGAATGAGCGGATCTTGCGCATTGAACCTATGTGGGATTGCTTGTGGGAGGCTCGATCTGTTCTATGAATGTGGATTTGGAGGCCCGTGGTAAGTTTCGAGCTAGTTATTCGGGGTTGTATTGAGTTCTTTTTCTTCTATGTAATGTTATCTGATATTCAAAGGGATGTCGCGGCTGGCGTTTTAATAGTAGAAGAGGCGGGTGGGCTCGTTTTCGACCCGTAAGAAGCTTCTCCTTTTTATTTTTTCCCTGTGAATTTGATCACTTTACTTTAAAAAAAAAAAAACCATACTTCAGATCATATTTAGTTCTTCATTCATATGTCTGAATTGAGGTTTTTTTGTGTGTGTTGTAGTTCTGGGAAGGATTTTGACATCACAGCTCAAAGAGTTGCGGCGTCGAACGCCTTTCTCAAAGATGCTTTTGTTGAGGAACTGAAGCAATCGGAATGAACGAACACATTTACAGAGGAGAGATTCATTCTTTTACAGCAGTTAAATTTTTCTCAATAAAAGAAATAGTTTCAGTTCATGTATGGTTGTTCTTGCGATAAGAACAGAAATTGTTATACACATTTCGTTTTCGATTCGTTGGAAGATACATGTCTGTGTCCACACAAAATGGTGGCTTTGTAACTCCAAACAACCTTTCTCACATCCAACATATATGTGCATGATATTTGATCAAGATATATGTCGACCATTAAATGTTTTACATAATTGAAACCCATAATTATTGAATTGCTTATATCCACACAAAAAAAAAAAATACGTAGACCGAAATCATTAATACTGTCCAAATCAATTTAATTAACGCCCACAATTTGGCAAATATCTACAACTGTCTCTCATACATGAAAAATACTCCCAACTGTTGGTATTGCTGCTGACTGAAACATAGTAACTACAACTAATCATTACTCGAACATGTAAATAAAGAAACGTAATCATCCGAACATGTAATGAAGGAACGTAATTTCTATCATTACGTGGAGTAGTTTAGTTGTTAATGGTACTATGATGAATCCACTCAAGTACAGGATATTCTCAAATTAAAAAGTATTAAGTAGATCACCTGAAGATTAGTGTCACGATGTCATGTGATTGCCAACCGTGTGAAGCTAAGTACGCTGTCAATTAATTTCGGTATAATAATACAACCATATGAAACGAATTTCATAATTCATATCGAGCATATAAAAAATACATTGTTCAGTAGGTAAACAACTCAGTCCGCCACTTACGAAAATAACAAAGAAAATATTTGATTAGCAGGATCCATTTTAATTAAACATTACGCATAGTACTAAGTAAGAAACAAGGAGAGATCATGTGGAGTATGGTTCAATCGAGGACGCAATTGCTAATCTGAAATAATGAAAGGTGTTGTTGCAATTTTACATAACCCTTGAACCAACCAACCAACCAACCAAATCCGCTCGTCACAAATAATAAAGAAAAAATTCATAAACGCAATAATAAATAAAGCAGATAAACATCAAATTCTCTCCTTCGAATTTCCATATATATATAAATACGTCCATTAAAATCTTCCAATTTTCTCCATCGTCGTCATGGTCTCTGTAGAAGATGCTCACTCTCACTCTTCAGCCCTCTCTATGTCGCGTTCAGGGTTAAGCCGGTCAATTGGCCGGTCCATGCGAACCGTCCGGTCCACCGTATCACCGCCGGTTACGATTCGAGCCACAGCACGCCCAATGTCCCTCGCAATCTCACGACGGACTCTCTCACCGATTTCAAGCTCAATCAGCTGTCGGCCACGGCGGCGAAGGACGGCGGAAACCCGACGTCGGACGCCTCCCGTGCAGCGAGATGATGAGTTTCTAGAAGTTTCCAGAGCCTTCTCGGAGTTCTCCGCTTGCTCCAGCGACATCTCCGGCGAGCTTCAGCTCCTGGCCGCCGTACCTTGTCCTGGTAAGAGTCCAGACGGCGGTTCGGTTGCCGAGCCTAGCTCCGAACCCGAACCGTGTTCTGGGTTTTTGGAGAGAGAGAACTTTTCCACGGAAATAATCGAAAGCATATCGCCGGAAGATCTTCAGCCCACCGTGAAGCTCTGCGTCGACTGCTTGCAGTCGCCTTCTACGGCCATGAAGAGATCCGCGGCGGCTAAACTGCGCTTGCTGGCCAAAAACCGCGCCGACAACCGCCTTTTGATCTGCGATTCCGGCGCCGTGCCGGCGCTGATCCCCCTCGCCCGCAGTCCCGACCCGTCGACCCAAGAGCACGCCGTCACCGCGCTGCTGAACCTGTCCCTACACGAACAGACGCGGCGCGTGATAGCACGCGCCCCAGATTCGGTGAAGTCCCTCATCTACGCCCTCAAGACGGGCACCGACGCCTCGAAGCAGAACGCCGCCTGCGCTCTGCTCAGCCTTTCCCTGCTCGAGGATCACTACAAGCTCTCCATCGGAGCCTCCGGCGCGATTCCGCCGCTGGTGCAGCTCTTGATAGGCGGCACAAACCGCGGCAAGAAGGACGCGCTCACGACCCTTTACAAGCTGTGCAGCGTGAAGCTGAACAAAGAGAGGGCGGTCAACGCCGGCGCGGTCAAGGCCTTGGTGGGGTTGGTCGAAGGAGGAGAGGTGGGCCTGGCCGAGAAAGCCATGGTGGTGATGAGCAGTCTGGCGGCGGTGGAGGTGGGAAGGGAGGCGATCGTGGAGGAAGGAGGCGTGGCGGCGCTGGTGGAGGTCGTGGAAGATGGCCGGAGTTTGAAGGGCAAGGAGTTCGCCGTCATGACATTGTTTGAGATGTGCAGAGAGAGCTTCGCCTGCAGAGGTTTGCTCGTCAGAGAAGGTGGAATTCCGCCGCTGTCGCCTTGTCTCAGAATGGGACACCTAAAGCTAAACACAAGGTTCTCCTCCTTTTGTTTCTTTTTTTCCTTTCTAATTTAATTTGGCTTCGTCGACTAGAATTGGGAGATTGTTCCTGTTCTCTTGACGCCTACATTGTCAAGGATGGTAATTGATTGTTTCATCTTTACAACCTTAACTTCATTTGGTTCTCTTCTAAGTTAGTTTGGTTCATAGCAGCAGTCATATTGCCAGGAATTGCAGCTGTATGTGTGTGATGGGATGGGCAATCGAATCACTACTTTGCTTCTTTGTTTCTTTTTACCGAAGAATAAGATATTTGTTTTTGTTTTCTTTGTTTATTACAGGAGAAGCACTTCTTGCATACTTGAGAGAATCGAGACAGGAAGCTTCGTCTTCTTCGAGTCCTTGAATGGAGTAAGTATTGCTCTGTCTAGACAGTAAGCACCAATATATATATATATATTATACTTCAATGCTGCTTTTGGATTGGTTTGCTTTGTGTTTTGTTGTAGTTATGTGTATTGTATAGAGTAGAGTTGATGAAGCTGGTTTTTTCATTCCTACTTGTATAGAGAGAGAGTGTTGTGTGTCTGGTGTTTTTGACATTTGAGTAGTAAGTAGATTCTACGGACTTTTGATTAAGAAAATAGAGTATGAATATAATGGACAGAGGATAGATATCTGCTTGCCTGCTTTGCTAGTGATTATAAAGGAAGTGCCTACCTTAAAGTTTTTATGTTTATTTTCTTTTTGTTCTTTTCAAGGTCCGGAAATGTGTGGGCTTTGCTGATGGACCTACCTACCGACATGCAAAGTGTAACGCACATTTGAAGACCAAAATGAAAAAATTCAAGAAAAAGTAACGTTTACCACATGATTGAATTGAAGTTGAGCTATATATACACAATTATATATATATAATATATATATATATATATATTCCAACGACCATATATCACTGCGTAGGAAGGTAGGTTGGTTGGTAAAGGCGAATCTCTATATTTTATTTAAGGGTCAATTCGAAATCAGGCCCTCTTAAGGGTTTGGTTTCGAATTCAGGCCCCATTTGAGAATTTTTTAGGTTAAGACCCATTTTGTGTGGTGTAAAAAAGTGGTATGAAAGATATATGAACTGGTATAGAATGATCGTTTTGTGTTACAAAAATTCAACATACTGGTATGTCAGAGCAATAAAGTGTACTGGAGAAAATAAACTGGTATCAGGTGATCATAAACTGGTACCGAATTACGGTTTTGTGGTACAGAATTTCAACATACTGGTATGTAAGAGCAATAAAGTGTTACTAACATAACAAATGGTTCCTTAAAACTAATTTTTTTGCCAAGAGGGCCTGAATCCGAAAGAATACTTATGGGAGGGCCTGACATGAAAATTCCCCTTATTTAATGGGGTTTCGATCTTTTTTTGTGGCGCATGCGCATATGCTAGCAATACGTTAAATTAATATACCATGCGCCAATTCACTAGATGTGCGTAGGTTTATGCACCGATAATATGTACATGTCCCGAACCGTTTTTTGGACATTGGGAGTTGGAACGGGAATTAAGAAACTGGGTATTTTAATAATATAGTACAAGTAAAAGGTAAAAGACTGTATATTTTGACACATTTAAGAATATTTAATATTATTATATTCATTGCTTGTGATAGTTCTTTTGCTAAATATAGGAAATGTATAAAAGACTGGGACGCCCGATTTAGTAAAATGTATAAAATGATTTGGGACGAAGGAAATATCAGTTTTTCTTTTCTTTTTATCTGCGCAGCGCACCAATAGTTATGTATACAGAGGTAAAGTGGCGCAATATTACTTCCTCTTCATTAACGGGTTGGACTGTGTATTGCTGACTATTTCATCGGCGGAGCGTAACAAATATATATATTATATATATATATATATATATTATTGTTGTATATATTTTAATGGGTTAAAATAAAATGGTGGTACCAAATTGTGCTTTGCGTGGAGCAGTAGCACAATTGGTGCTCTATTTTATGTACAAGAAATCTAACTATCTAAGCCATCAGGAATTTATACTTCGTACAAGTGCGACGTTGTGTATTTTTTTTAGAGCACTTCATGCAAATGCGCAAAAGTTCACTTCTGCGGCACCATATATGATAATAATAAATAAGGTTAAGAGTAACTTTTGCGCATTTGTGTATATTTTTCAGAGCACTTGTACGAGCGCGGCCTCTAAGCAACTTCATCTTCCCCAAAGCAAACAGAAACTTGGTGAGCTAAATTGTTCTATCGGGTAAACGTCGGAGACCAATTTAAGTATTCTCCGGTTCTGACAATAATAGAAAAAATATGCGACTATAGTTTGAACACATTATGTATGTGCGTAATCGGATTGTACGATATCCCTCTTCTCCTACAAATGTTACTCCCCTTAGATATCATAGATCTGATTTTCCATTTTCCCCTTTACTTTTTTTTTTATCGTATTTGATTTGATCGTCACTGTCCATTGGCCCGACAATAGAGGGTCTGAAATTGGGACGAAAAGAAAATTCGGCCAAGCTAATAAATACCCAATCTTCAGATCTTCTGCTTCATCAGCTTTATACTTCCGCGAAGCAGTGAAACCCTAGAGAAACGAAATCCGAATCGTCTTTTTTTTCCCCTTCCTAAAAATCAGGTAAAATATCAGATGTTATCGGTTAGAATATTATTGTTTTTCATCTTCTGTTGTCAAATTTCTGGAACGAACCACTGATTATCTGCAGATCGATGGAAACGTATCATGCTCCGTTTTGGACGGAGGAATACGTACCCGTGGAACGCCTGCGTTCCGTACGTTTCTAATTAGTTGTTGTTTTGGATTTTCTCCATCGGTTTTCCTGCGAATTTCTTATTATCATACATAGAGGGCATAAGAAAGTACTAAACATTCTGCGTCTGTTGGCAGCGGTGTGATGATGATTATGCCTCAGGGGAGTTAGTGGAGAAACGTGCACATGCTTTGATAACGAGAGATTGTTGTTGCTGAAGCATGAGGCCGAACTATGCTTGGATCGTTTCAATAAGAAAATGTCTTGACGTTTTTCTTCTTTTTGTGTATCTGATCTTTTTTTGTATAGCCGTGCTTGATGAATATCTGTTCCTTTTTCTTGGTTGGTTGTTCATAGGGTAAGGATTTCGTTGTGGAGGAGATAGTCAAGCTCAACAAGGTCAAAGATTATCGTATCAGCTGTAGCTACCTGACATTCAGGGCCCGGGATTCTGAAAGCTGTAGCTACCTGACATTCAGGGCTCGGGATTCTGAAAGCGGCGAAACTTGCAATTTTCAGGCGTTATCGACCCATCTTCCGAGCAAGTCCTGCTCTGTGAGGTCAAGGTTAGGTCCCTATTTGCATTGTTGAGATTGTTACGTATGATTGCCGCTGGTTATATTTATTGTGAAATGTTCTGAGGCACAATCCATAGCACGGATTAATGTTTAATTATTCGTTAATTGTCTTTTGAGTGTCTACTTTCAGGCTGATGTCGTCATTTATGACTGGACCGTGCCCTCCTGGGCCATTCCATTATAGAAGAATTCAACAAATGGTAGGTACAGAGACTGAGAATCAACTTGTTATTGTTTTGCTGTATTATGTTACTGACTGTTTCTTTTGGGCGGGACCCCAAGCCAAACAGTACCTGCTTGGCATGATACTAAACTCCCTCCTCTTTTCGGCGGGACTCGAAGCCCTTCCAAACAAGCTGCTGGGGATGATGATATGGAGTGGGACCATGTGTAATGTGGTTGTGATGGCCTGGCTCTTCCTTGCCTTGCTGTTACATACTCCTCCAAAAAGAACGTCGTTTAAGATTTTTTCACATGTATTAAGACATAGGTTAAAATGTCTTATGCCCCTCGTTAATATCTGCAATGTTATTATTATTCCACTTATTTTGTGTATATTTTTTGTATTGAACCTTGTGTTGTTATTTAATATGAGGGCAATTTTGAAAATACCTTATTGACTTCCTTTTGAGAAAAAAAAAGATATGTAGAACGACTTTCTTGTTAGAATAGAGGGAGTACGTGTTTTGAGATCACGTTGAAGACTTTTATCGAACATGTTCTGGTTGAGTTTCTTTGCAACGTCATTGCTGACGCTTTCGCTTTCTCAAGCTCAGCGGCAGCCCAGCCGCACACACACGCACACCCTCCTCATCGCCTCTTAGCTCTCACCCTCACTGTAGTCTCACAGTGATACCACTCTGGGAAAACGAAGCAAATCGAAATGAGAACCTGGGTGGTAGAATATTGTGATATCGATTTTCTCGAGTTTGTTAGAGGAAAAGCGAGAGAGAAGATGACAGTGTTCATTATCCGGTACATAACCCCATAGATTCGATAATCAGGTAGAAAGGAACATGACATATAGCAAATAAATAAAAACGTAAAGTAATAATAGAAACGCATCCAACTATAAGTGTTTTAGTAATGAGCTGTGAGCTTGATTAGCTGGTGTCTCCACGTTTTCATCCGACTTACCATCATTCCCACCTCCTTGAAACAATTCTTGTCCTCAAGAGTTGGCAAAGGCTGGGAACTGTTGCTGCAAGTTGAACTAGTCCTCCCAAGTGCTATCTTCCGGTGCGGCGTTAAGCCATTTGACCAATACTTGAGTCACCACCGACTGATTGTGTCGTTTAACGAGCGTCCTCGTCCAAAAATGGCTTCGGGCTCCATATAATATGGCCATGAGAACTCAAAAGAAGGTAGATGTGGAGAAACCTGAGCTGAACCCACGCATTTCTTGATCTGAGAAACATGAAATGTAGGATGTATCTCGCATCCTTCCGGGAGTTGTAGGCGATAAGCAACTATCCAACCTTTTGCACCGCTTTGAAGGGACCAA
>JAPQWV010004769.1:0-26642 GCA_027422505.1 Craterostigma plantagineum
ATCGAGCAGTTACCACCACCCACCTTCGGTAAAGGCCGTTCGAGAGTTTCTTGGGACATGCAGGATTTCTATCGATGTTTCATTAAGGACTTCTCAAAATAGTTAAGCCTTTACCTAATTTGCTTGTTAAAGATGTTGTTTTCCAATTTACTAATGAGTGCTTGCAGGCTTTTTCAAACGTTAAAGGAGAAACTCACCACTGCCCCAGTAATTGTCGCACCGGATTGGAGTTTACCGTTTCTATTATGTGAGAGGCAAGCAAATGGTTCAATCGGTGCTGTTTGGGACAACGCAAGGATAAGATATTTCAGACCATCTACTATGCCAGCAAAACCCTCGACGATGCAAAGAGATACTATGCTACTACCGACAAGGAGTTACTAGATGTGGTATTTGCTGTCGATAAATTTCATTCCTACCTTGTGTTGAATAAGATAATCGTGAACACTGATCATGCTACACTTAGATACTTATTCGCTAAGAAAGATGCAAAGCCTAGGTTGATTCGTTGGATTTTACTACTTCAAGAATCGACTTAGAGATACGTGATAAGAAAGGTGCCGAAAATGTGATAGTTGATCATCTATCTAGGTTAGAAACTTCACATAAGCGGGATAATGAAATACCTTGACGACTGTTTTCCTGATGAACAATTGTATGCATTACTCGAAACGTCTTTACCTTGGTATGCGGATTTTGCGAATTATGCTTCTACAGTTGATATTCCGACAGGGTTGTCTTTTCATCAGAAAAAGAAATTTCTTTCTGATGCGAAGCATTATCTGTGGGTCGATCCATTTTTGTACAAAATCTGCTCAGATGAGATAATCCAACGATGCATTCCCGTCGAAGAGGTAAATTCTGTCCTAACTCATTGTTATTCTGGTTTGACTGGTGGACATCACAGGCCAACTAGAACCGCATTTAAAGTGCTTCAATCAGGTTTATTCTGGCCTACTTTATTCAAACATGCTCATGCTTATGTGGCTTCTTGTGATCGTTGTCAACGTACTGGTGCAATTTCTAGAAAACATGAGATGCCTTTCAATATGGTTGAACTCTTTGATGTATGAGGTATTGACTTATGGGACCATTTCTACTTAATGCTCTAATAAATATATTCTCGTTGCAGTAGATTATGTGTTAAGTGGGTCGAGGCTGAAGCATGTAGGACTAATGATGCACCCGTTGTTATTCTCTTAAGAAAATATATTTACTAGCTTTGGTACGCCGCGTGCGAAAATTAGTGATGGTGGTACTCATTTTGCAACAAGTTGTTTTGCTAATTTATTGTCAAAGTATGGTGTCAAACATAAAGTGTCTACTTAGTATCACCCCAAACTAGTGGACAGGTAGAAGTTCTAATAGGGAGCTGAAACAAATTTTAGAAAAAAAAGGTGAATGCCTCTAGGAAGGATGGTCTTTAAAGTTAGATGATGCATTATGGGCATATCGCACTGCATTTAAAACTCTGATAGGAACTTCACCTTTTAATTAGTTTACGGAAAAGCGTGTCATTTACCCGTTGAGGTAGAACATCGTGCATATTGGGCTGTTAAGAAACTAAATTTTGACTCTATCGAGGCATGTAAAAAAACAGGTTACTCCAGCTGAATGTGATGGAAGAATTTCGTCAAAATGCATACGAGAACGCAAAACTGTACAAAGAGCGAAAGAAGAAATGGCATGATAAGCGAATTGTACAAAGGGAGTTCAAAGTAGAAGATCGAGTTATGTTATTTAACTCACGTTTATGATTATTTCCAGGAAAACTAAAAGAGTAAGTGGTGTGGCCCTATTTAGTAGAGAAAGTGTTTCCATCAGGAGCCGTAAAGATCCGCATTAACGAAAATGACTCGCAAATGGTCAATGGACAACGCCTGAAATTATAGGACGATCGGGACTTTGGTGAAACAACCCTGGTATATCTCGTGGAACCCGTTATTACTAACACTACTTCTTGAGTTGTTTTGTGCCTTTCAATGAGGCCTCGTCTGGAGAAAATACCAGCGAGCTGATCGACCTCCAACACATAGAAGTAAGCCCGAACACCGATCTACCTTGATCGGTTCGACAGTCGAGCTAACGACTATAACAACGCTTATTTGGAGGCCATCCAAGTACTATATGCATCACTATTTTTATTTCAGTATTGGAGTCCTATATTTATTATTAAGTATGTCTTGCTTTTGAATTTCTTTTCAAAAAAAAAAATCGTTATCATGGTGACGTTTAGTTATGCTTCATCGCAGGCTCATAGTCAGTTGGGGTGGTTGGTTCGCAGAGCTAGCTCGAACCCATGGAGGAACCAAAGTCTTATCACGATTCATCCAACATCGATCAACGCATTATTCAGGGCAGTGTCACTCAAACTCTCTCTTTGCTTTAAATTTCTACACATTGAGGACAATGCGATAATAGTTTGGGGGGTGGGGTAACACATGCTAGATTTGATATCGATCTCTTTGGTTTATAGTTTGTTTAACTGATCAAGGTTATGATTTGAACGTCACTTGTGAAAACTCCTATCGACGATGAAATTTGTTTAAAATAACAATAAAAATTTTTGAATGTTTTGAGATAAGAGTTAGCTAATTGAGCTAGAAAGCCTTGCATGTTATGTGTTTTAATACTAGCATGATTATCTGATTACATTGATTGCTTCGGAAGAATAGTATGTATCTTGAGACACAAACCCAGAAAATATTGTGAGTTTTGAGCCAAAAAAAATAGAGCAACACAACACTTGCTCGATGCGTTTTTTTCATGAGTGTCACGCATGGTTTGAATTTCCGAACTTGCTCTGTTATGCATGTCAATATCATGGTGTGGTTTTTTGTGTACGAAAATGATAAAGGCAATTAGGATGACTCGTTGGCCTGAATATCTGCGTATCAGACATATCTATCAATTAGTGAGCCACTTTGAGACTTATTAGCCTTTTGTTGATTTGGAGTTGATCGCTTGATCGCGTGCGTGTATGTTTAAATAAAAGATCGTGCGAATACGTCAAGTAATAATTAAAACGAATATATTATAACTAGAATCACGCGCGATAGGCAGTGTACCTATCGTTTGTAATATAGCTATAGTGAATATCCGAGTATCGAACACGAGGAATAAAATGAATACTAGTATTAACCTATCGAATCGATATTTAGCCTAAATAAAATAGTAGGATTTGTTTATACTACGAACAACTTAACAAAGCAACTTAAAGGATCAGAAGACTAAGGAACACAACTAGAAGTAATAAGAGTGACTTAAGATGACAAATATGTGTTCGGAATTCGAATCTCGCTAGGTGTTGTCGGCTAAGCTACGGAATATCGTTCCTACGTGAAATCGACTAAATCGCAGTAATCCTACCCACTCGTGGATTGATGTCGCCCTAACGTTCGTGGGAATCTAAGTTTAGCGATTACTAGATGGCGAGGATCGAGTATTTGCTGTCGCCCTATACTCGAATCATAACGTCTACGACGGCCTGATTGTTATTTAGCTGTCGCCTAAACGATATACCAACATTCATATCAACACATAGACATATTGATACGAAGAAGAAACAATATCATAGAACGATAAATAGTCGAATACACGTGTTCACGATTATCCTACGCCTTAACTACGACATAACCCAACGTTCATCTATTCCAAAACACACAAGAGGATTAGCTACTCATATTGAACGTCACAACAACGAGATTTAAGGGAAAAGAGGATACAGAACTCATAAAAACTTCCCTAAGAAGTGAATATGGCGTTTCTGAGGTGGAGCTCTCGTTCCCTCGATCGTTATGAGCGTAGCTTCGTTGTTGGATCGTCCTTGAGCTCTCTGAATCACGAGGCTGCTTCTAGTGTTCTTCCTCCTTCCTTTTCTCTAAGTTTTCGTCCCTCTGAAGTTTTCAGTTCTAAGGAGCATCCCATTTTTATGCTTCGAAAATGGGCTAAAACCCTGAATTTTGGCACGTTCACGGCCTCTTAATGGGCCTCACGGTCATGACGGCGGCTTAAACCCTAAATATGACTTCTCTGGCACAGGTCACGGCCTCTTGCACTGACATTCACGGCCGTGAATCAGTGGATTTTTCCTTCGTTGGAAACTCTCTGCCTTGATTCACGGCTTGTTGCATAAGGCTTCACGATCGTGAATTAACCTTCTCAACTCTCTGCCGTTGTTCACGGTCTCTCGCATGAAGTGTCACGGTCGTGACTTTACTCCTATAACTCTCTGCGGAGTTCACGGTTTCTTGCTTGAGGAGTCACGGCCGTGACAAGAACCAGTGACTTACCCCTTGTCTCTGCCGAGATTCACGGCGTCTTCCATGGTGATTCACGGCCGTGACTTAAGGCTTTTATCTTCCCAAACTTACTGCCCGTGTTCACGGCCTCTGGCGAGGTGATTCACGGCCGTGACTAATGGCTGGCAGCTTAATACTTCGCCGTTTTTGCATTGTTTTCGCCTCGTTTTCGTTCCTTTTCGCTTGATAACCGTTCGGAGGTCCTACAATATTTAAATGGTGTAAATAAAGCCATAAAATGCATGGAATGACCAATAATTTCTTATTATAACCCAAATAAACGTAACAATAAACGTATTAAAATACGTTTATCAAACCTCCCCACACTTAAGCTTTTGCTTGTCCTCAAGCAAATTAGAAACAAGAAAAGATAACAAAATTGTGGCATGACCATTCACAATTCACCATGCAGATGGAAAGCACAAAATGAAATCAAGCAAGCAATTATACACACTGCAACAATAATCAGCACTTATTGACACGAATTTCCTTAGCACTACCAATCGAGACCACACTCACATGGATTCACTCAAATCACTCAGTGTATAGGCTAATAAATCGGTGAATCACTCAATTCATGCAATAATAAAGTCTAACCCATATGCTTGCAAGTCAATCGCACGTCTATTACTTAAAGCAGTTAGCATGAATCAGAAGGTCTTTTCGGGTTCAATGGGTTCAGATAGTAATGAGGTGGTAATGGAATCAATATGAGTAGCAGTCGTGAAAGGTTCTTTATGTCATTGTCTAAAGCGCGCCAATAATTAGCCTTTCTGGTTACGCGTCTTCAAATTCCTTTTATTTCTGCTGCGTTCCACTAAGCATTTCTTCTCCCACGTCTCGTAATGAAATGATGATGTGGAATTCTCGAGACTGGAAGATTATCGAAGGAAAGGTTCTTTTCTTTTCTTCACAGCAGCTTATTCTCTCATGCTTCACTTTTCCTCCTTCCTACGCTCTTTTTTTTTTCACTCTTCTTTTCAACAAACTGTTCACATTCCGGCGGGCCGTCATCTCTGTGCTTTTCGACTTTGACATTTGACCTTCACTTCCGCTTAATTCGGGTTCGGATGATCTCTGGATGCTTATTTAGGTCAGAGGGTTATGATATACGAGGTTTAAGAAGTAAAAAGGCTTAGGCTCAAAGTGGCTAACTACGGTGATCAGTCGTGGTCGGGAACGTTGGCCATGGACTTATTTCCTAATGCCTTCGTCATATTTATGCAAAACATACTACAAGTAGTTTCAATGCGTATCAAGCAAGCAAGTTCTAGAGAGACGTAAATTATGCACTACTCACACAACCAAGAAAATGAGCAAAAGCTCGTCAGCTCAAACTCTCACAACGGAACATGGGTTATGTGTGTGAATCTCTCAAAGTAACACTATATCTATTCATGCTGAAAAGATTAAATCACTGATGCATGTCTTTATCGCTCACTAGACTCCCTAATATGCAATCCACTTTGTGATGAACGCAAACAATCATGCCAGACTTCTTTAAATTCGAAAACCACAGTGCATCATAAAAATTGTCACGTAAATTTTTCACAAAATTCCAACAAAATTCCCCCTCCCCACACATAAGATGCACGTTGTCCTCAACGTGTAAAATAAATAAAAGGAAGGTAAAATAACGTGACTCCCTTGAAAAAAAATATGGCGTGGTCCGGCCTGGAGCAGTTGATGTAGTGAGCATGGTTGTGGCACCTGAGTTTGAAATATTTTGTGTGTATTCTGAATTCATGTCAGGTTTCCTGAAAACACTCAAAAGAAAAATAAACGCACGGAGGAAATAATAAAAGATAACAAAATGAGTCATAGTCATCACAAGTAACATGAGTATTGGATCATCACAAAAGAGTACTAATAGAAAAACATAACAAAATAAACGACACTAAGGTGGTGGTGGGGCGATGGTGGCCGCGGGCGAAGGAACGTCAGTGACTCCTGTGATCGCATGACCGCGTCTTCCATGGTTTTAAGGGCCTGCTCATAGCACTGTTGCTCCTCGCGGTAGCGTCGATGGGCTTCTTCATTTCGACGCTCATACTCGTCCTGGCGGCGCCGTGTCTCCTCGTCACGCCGTATGGCCTCCTCATGGTAACGTAGCATGTCCTCGCGTAGTGTGTGAAGGTCTGCGGCTGACGCGTAAGGAGCGACCCCTGATGATTCCCCTTCGTGGTAGCCGGAGGAATGGGAAGTACCCGTAGTGTCTGGGTGCACCGGAACTGGCCCTTCACCCGCAATTTCCAGTGGCTGGGGAAATGCGTCACCAAGGTCCGTCTGCCCACGGTAAACCTCGTGCCAGACGTAACTTTGTTCGAGCGGGACCAGTTGGGCGCCTTGATCAACATTTTCATCTTCAGCATCATATCCTCGTTGACTAGATTACGCCCGCCCACAATCTGCATCTCCAGTGGATTAGCTGGCCACAGATTAAGGCCCTTGATGACCCTAGTAATAAATGGCGCTACTGCGATCTTCCCGTGGCTCCAAACGTCGGCTTGGGCCGCGAAGGCGTGCTTCAGGGCCATTCCTAGGTGTACGTGTTCCCCGCGCTGCATCTTGAGTAAATAGAAGAGGTCGCGAAGGCCTATCGCGCCGTGTGACACACCCCTTGGTGTGAGCGAAGTCGTCAGGAGCCGATGGATATATCGCAGGCCGGGGCTCCTGAGCGACGAGGCCTTCGACATTTTGACGCTGAAGGGGGGCTCGCCGGGTCTCGTAATCTCTTCCCAACCGGCCTGACGAAAGTTCCAGCCTTCCAGGTAATTCTTGTAATGTAAGTCTGTTAGCCCTGTGTGCCCGTAAGGTAGCTCCGGTGTCCCAATTGCACGGCAGATGTCTTTAATGTCCGCCGCATGCTCTGTGTTAAACGCCCGAAATGTGATCTTATTCCGGCCAAATTCTTCGTGGGCGAAGGTGGACAGGAACTCCAGTGTCAGCTCCTTATATCCCGGTTGTCGATGTGAAAGAAATCTAACCACCCACTCAGTGACAGGTAGCCGGCCACCTGCTGGTCAATGTTGTACTTTTCCAGCGTATCATGATCGATCTGATCGGTCGGGATGAACTGTGTTTCCTTGAGCCGGTTTGTAGTGGGCCTTGTGCGCCTCGTCTTCAAACTGCCCCATAGCCTCTAATAGTGACGTCGTGCCTTGGCCTCGACGTGGACGACTCGTTGATCCAGATGCGCGTCTTTTACCCATAGTACCTAGAAATCCAAATGTGAGTTGGCGAGAAAAAAGATAATCAACACAGCTTGACTCGACCAACGTAGCGACAAAACTGACAATTCTAAAGCAAGAACATATATAAATTCATAGCGGCATTTTGTCGAACACATAATAGACATTCTAAACTATGCATTCTAAGTTCAATAATCAATTAACCAAGCGCATTCTTGAACTTCATTCAATGAATCAACAGCAAATAATCCATTAAACGCAACCAATTCCGTTACAAATTAGAATTCCCCAAATTGGAAAATTAGGGCTTATCATTCCCAAATCAAAATTAACGTACGAAATCGTGAAATTAATCACACCCAAGGCGTTCAAAGCATATATCTAACCATAAAAAACAATACAAACACCAAATTAGACCCAATTTTGAAAATCCCCAATTTCGAAAATTAAGGTTCATCGCCCAAAATCGAAATCAACACACGAAAACTACAAATCCGTCAACCCCAACACGTTTATAGCATAATCTATTCATGCTAGAGCAATGTAAACACTAAAATTCGGACCCAATGCTGAAAATTAAAAAAATTCGTAAGGTATGGTGGAGAGGAGTGATACCTGTTGATTTTATCGAATCTAGAGTTTGGGATCTGTGTTGTTCGTTGGTATCGCCGGAGTATGTACGACGGTGGTGCCCAGAATTTTGTTTTGGGGGTGATTAGACGAAAATTTGTGTATGTTGTGTGTTTTTCAGTTGTGAAAGAGACGAAGAAAACGATGGAATGGTGTTCTAAAAGGTTGAAATCGCTAGATTCACGGCCGTGAGTATGTATCCCACAAGCCGTGAAACGGAGCAGAGAGCTCCTTTTGCCCGATTCACGGCCGTGACTATTAAGTCTAGGGCCGTGAAGTCGGGCAGTGAGTTAAGCGAGCACGAATCACGGCCGTGACTATCTAGACACGAGCTGTGACAAACTTAATTCACTATTATTATTTATTTATTTTATTTATTTATTTATTATATATATATATATATTATAATTATTATTCTTTTAATTTAATTTAATTTTATTT
Organism: Craterostigma plantagineum; assembly: GCA_027422505.1. Taxonomy (NCBI): domain Eukaryota; kingdom Viridiplantae; phylum Streptophyta; class Magnoliopsida; order Lamiales; family Linderniaceae; genus Craterostigma; species Craterostigma plantagineum. The sequence continues at coordinate 8,564 of JAPQWV010004769.1, forward strand.
TATTTTATTTTTGTTTTTTTATTTATTTTTTATTTGTTTCGGATGCGTCACGGCCGTGAGGTGTAAGACTCTGGCCGTGACTTTAGGCAGGGAGCGACATGTATTGTGGCCTCAACATTCACGGCCGTGAATTGCTATGCATTTGGCCGTGGGCCTCGGCAGTGGCTGAACTATGATATTCACGGCCGTGACTTATTTGCGAAGGGCCGTGACTTTAAATATTCCATTTTTTATGATTATTTTTATTTAATAAATATTTTAACTATGATTGACACGCAATCGACGAATTTTTCGAGAACGATTGGCGCGAGGAAAAATCTAATATTCGACAAAGGAAATATCACTTTCTCGCGCGACGTCAGATCTCCAAGTCAAGAATTCGTCTGTATCATTTATTTGATTTGCTGGTTTTGATAATGATGTTTTTGTGCCCTTCATGCCTATAAATAAACATTGGTAGAATAACACAATAACATCATCTATCATAATTCACACGTCTTCAGTAGTTTTATTTTCGATATTTCTGAGTTAGCTAGCCACTATGAATTGGGGACAGCAGCAAGCCCGTGAGAATGAGAGTGAAGAATATGCAACGATTCGTCATAATTTAGATATGTTGTCACTCTACCTTGCTCTTCTTTTGGGTTTGTTTGGAGTTTTACTTGCTTTCGTGTGTTGGGTTATCACAAGGTGCACTTGTGTGTAACCGCCCTTATGAAGCAAAATAAACTATTGTTCTGTCTGTTATTCGCAGTTTAATTTGCTTTTGTGTTGGACCTTCACACGTTGTAATGGTGTTGTAACCATCTTTTATGTAGTAAAACTATGTTCCTATCTCATCTTTCGATTCTGCGTTGTACCCATCTTCATGTTTGTAATAAACTTATTATTAATTAAATATTACTGTTATTATTATTATTGTGGTTATTATCGTTTTATTTAATTTAATATATATATATATATATAGTTTAGATTTTTTTATATACCTAAAACGTAAAATAGAAATACCTGGGTTGCCTCCCAAGGAGCGCTTCTTTTAACGTCTCAGCCTGACGTCCTTCCTAGGCTCTTATGCTAGCTTGAAATCGAGGTATAATACCTCCTTGTCACTCAATTCTTCCTCACCTCCATGGTAATGCTTCAACCGATGTCCGTTTACCTTGAAAGTACCCTGTCCCATACCTGATATCTCAACAGTACCATATGAGAAAACACGAGTAACAGTGAACTGTCCCGACCAACGTGATCTAAGCTTACCGGGAAAAAGCTAAGTCGAGAATTAAAGAGGAGGACTTGATCCCCTTCTTGGAATCTCGTCTGTGCCTAATTTTGTTATCATGATAGGCTTTTGAACGTTCCTTATACATTCTGGCGTTATCATAAGCTGATAAACGCCACTCGTCAAGCTCATTAATTTGGAGCTGTCGCTTTTCACCGGCTTCCCCAAATCCATGTCCAATGACTTAATTGCCCAATAGGCTTTATGTTCGATTTCTACGGGGAGGTGGCATGCCTTCCCGTAAACCAATCTATACGGTGTAGTACCTATTGGTGTCTTATACGCGGTCCTATACGCCCAAAGTGCGTCATTAAGCTTATTAGCCCACTCCTTACGGTTCCCATCTATAGTTTTCTCAAGAATACGTTTTAACTCGCGGTTCACGACTTCTACCTGACCGCTAGCCTGAGGGTGATAAGGGGTGGACAGGCTGTGCCTAACACCATAACGATCTAAGGTACGTGCAAATTGGGTGTTACAGAAATGGGTGCCTCTACCACTAATGATGCATCTAGGTGCCCCAAATCGTGAAAACAGTGTTCGTAAAAATCGAACAACAACCCTAGCATCGTTCGTGGGTAAAGCCTGCGCCTCGGCCCACTTAGACACATAGTCTACAGCAACCAGAACGTACTTATTATTATACGAACTGGGAAATGGGCCCATGAAATCTATACCCCAAACATCGAAAATCTCATAAACTAGAATAAATTTTGAGGCATTTCATCACGTTTTGAGATATTACCTGTGCGCTGACATTGATCACAAATGTCAACGTACCGTTGGGCGTCTTTGAAAATCGTTGGCCAATAAAACCCGCTTTCCAGTACCTTCTGAGCTGTTCGATTGGCTGCATAATGCCCTCCAGTTGGTCCGCTATGGCAATGCCCTTTAATCTTCGTCGTCTCAGGGGAAGCAACACATCATCGTATCACCTGGTCTGCACATCGCCTGAACAGATATGGATCTTCCCAAAAGTAATACTTCAAGTCAGAAACCCTTGCAACAAGATAATTAGCGAAATCTGCAAACCAAGGAATATCGTCACTTACCACTTGTATTGCGTACAAGTGCTCGTCTGGGAATGTGTCCTGAATTCCTTGGTGTCCTTGTTGTAAATCTCAGACTCCTCTAGTCGAGAGAGGTGATCCGCCGCCAGATTCTCTGCCCCCTTTTTATCTCGGATCTCTATATCGAACTCTTGAAGGAGTAATATCCATCTAATTAGCCGAGGCTTGGCGTCCGGCTTTGCTAATAAATACTTAAGGGCAGAGTGATCAGTAAAAACAATAACTTTCGATAAAATAAGGTATGACCTGAATTTATCGAAAGCGAAAACGACAGCTAAAAGCTCCTTTTCCGTGGTCGTATAGTTTGTCTGGGCTGTGTCTAACGTCTTACCGGCGTAGTAAATTGGCCTGAAATGATTGTCCTTGCGCTGCCCTAGCACGGCTCCTACTGCGTAATCACTTGCATCGCACATTAGTTCAAAGGGCAACCCCCAATCGGGGGCAACCATGATAGGTGCTGCGATCAATCGCTCTTTAATCAAGTTAAAAGCATGCAAGCATTCATCGTTAAAATCAAACGGAGCGTCTTTCTCAAGTAATCTAGACATGGGTCGAGCAATTTTTGAAAAATCCTTAATGAACCAACGATAAAACCCAGCATGACCTAGAAAACTCCTAATGGATCTTACGTTCGAGGGGACAGGTAATTTTTCAATTGTCTCTAATTTAGCCCGGTCCACTTCGATTCCTTTAGAGGAAATCTTATGGCCCAGAACTATACCCTCTCGAACCATGAAATGGCACTCCCAATTAAGTGCCAAGTTCGTTTCTTCGCAGCGTGCGAGTACAAGCTTCAGATTAGCAAGGCACACATCAAACGACGACCCAAATACAGAAAATCATCCATAAACACCTCCATTACCTCACCTACCAACTCGTCGAATATTGCCATCATACATCGCTGGAAGGTGGCTGGGCATTGCATAGACCGAATGGCATCCTTCGATACGCAAATGTGCCGAATGGGCATGTGAACGTGGTCTTCTCCTGGTCCTCAGGTGCAATGGGATCTGCAAGTATCCTGATAAACCATCAAGGAAGCAATAAAATGAGTGACCAGATAATTTTTCTAGCATTTGGTCAATAAATGGTAAGGGGAAATGGTCCTTTCTCGTGGCGTCGTTTAATTTTCTGTAGTCGATGCACACACGCCACCCAGTAACGGTCCTTGTTGGAATCAATTCATTCTTAGGTTGGAATCCTGGTGGTCCTTGGGCGTTGTGGTTCTGGTTCCCATACGAGAGATTTGGATGTGCTCGAGGTTGAAAACTCCGCTGGCCTTGGTAATTCCCCATATAGTCCACATGTTCCAGTGATTGTCCGACTTGGCAATCCGAGGTCTCATGCGCCACATATCTCGCATTGTGGTGTATACGGCTTCTGAGGCGATGGGCTTGTCATCACGGCATGTACTGGCTGTGTTTGTCCGGCCTTTGGAAGTAGTGTGTTGATCACCGTCTGGAGCTGAGAATTGGTAGTTGCAATCTGTTGTTGCAACGCCTCAATCTTCGCATGTGTAGCAGTCTCCTCGCTCACCCCAAACACTCCTAGAGTCTTAATCCTCGTGTTACCTCTCATGAAGCTGTTCCTGGAGTAGTCTTCGATTAAATTCCAGGCATCTGTGGCATTGAGCTTCACGAGCCCTCCTCCCGCGGCTCCGTCTAACATATGACTGTTTGATCATTGAGGCCCTCGTGGAATCGGTTGATCATAGCGGCCTTTGACATCCCGTGTCGTGGGCATTTCTTCAATAAGGATTTGTATCGCTCCCACACCTCGTAGAGATTCTCTGAATCCTTCTGGTGGAAGAGAGAGATCTCCGTCTTCAACTTAGTACCTTTGACAGTGGGAAGTAATGGCCGATGAATGCTGCTCGTAGTTCTTCCCACGTAGTGATTGATCTAGGCGGTAACATCTCCAACCAATCCTTCGCCCTGTACTTGAGTGAGAATGGAAACAACATTAGTTTAATCGCATCACTCGGGACCCCATTGATCTTGATGGTGTCTGTTACTGTCAGAAAGGCCTTCAGGTGGGAGTACGGATCATCATCAGGATTCCCCTCAAACTGAGCCATCTGAAAGATCATCTGAAGCCAAGCATGCTTCAGCTCAAAATCATTGTTCGCGATCGGAGGAATAACAATCGCCGATTCTGTACCGCCGAAGGAGGCGTTCTTAAGTAGATCTTGTAAAGATTGTTCCTCTTCTTGGTCTTGGTGGGTCGGTACTCTTCGGTCTGCCATCTCGACTTCTATCTCTCGATTGTCTTTGGACGTCTCTGTTCGAGAATTGTCTGCTGACTCCTGAGAGTTATCCTCTGAATAGCTGACCAACGCTTCCTGATAATTACTAGCCGTGCCTTCTGTATTGTATCTGAGCTGCTTTCGCAATTTCCGCTCGAAATCTGGATCTCCTTCTACAATTGGACCTGATGGGTGGCTTCGGGTCATCCACTGTCAAACGATACCTTCAATGAATGAAAACGAAATTTAGCGAAGAACTAGACAAATACGTTGAAAAGGTAACGAGACTAATAAAGATGTAGGAACAAATGACGCAATTAAAACAAGTACGCAATTAATGAAAAACTGAAAAATGTAAAATAAAATGGCTAAATTACCGAACTAGGGTGTTCCTAATATCAATCTATTCCCCGGCAACGGCGCCAAAAACTTGATCGCGTGCGTGTATGTTTAAATAAAAGATCGTGCGAATACGTCAAGTAATAATTAAAACGAATATATTATAACTAGAATCACGCGCGATAGGCAGTGTACCTATCGTTTGTAATATAGCTATAGTGAATATCCGAGTATCGAACACGAGGAATAAAATGAATACTAGTATTAACCTATCGAATCGATATTTAGCCTAAATAAAATAGTAGGATTTGTTTATACTACGAACTAACTTAACAAAGCAACTTAAAGGATCGGAAGACTAAGGAACACAACTAGAAGTAATAAGAGTGACTTAAGATGACAAATATGTGTTCGGGATTCGAATCCCGCTAGGTGCTGTCGGCTAAAGCTACGGAATATCGTTCCTACGTGAAAATCGACTAAATCGCAGTAATTTCCTACCCACTCGCGGATTTGCTGTCGCCCTAAACGTTCGTGGGAATCTAAGTTTAGCGATTACTAGATGGCGAGGATCGAGTATTTGCTGTCGCCCTATGCTCGAATCCTAACGTCTACGAACGGCCTGATTGTTATTTAGCTGTCGCCCTAAACGATATACCACACATTCATATCAACACATAGACATATTGATACGAAGAAACAATATCATAGAACGATAAATAGTCGAATACACGTGTTCACGATTATCCTACGCCTTAACTACGACATAACCCAACGTTCATCTATTCCCAAACACACAAGAGGATTAGCTACTCATATTGAACGTCACAACAACGAGATTTAAGGGAAACGAGGATAGAGAACTCATAAAAACTTCCCTAAGAAGTGAATATGGCGTTTCTGAGGTGGAGCTCTCGTTCCTCGATCGTATGAGCGTAGCTTCGTTGTTGGATCGTCCCTTGAGCTTCTCCGAATCACGAGGCTGCTTCTAGTGTTCTTCCTCCTTCCTTTTCTCTAAGTTTTCGTCCCTCTGAAGTTTTTCAGTTCTAAGGAGCATCCCCTTTTTATGCTTCGAAAATGGGCTAAAACCCTGAATTTTGGCACGTTCACGGCCTCTTAATGGGCCTTCATGGCCGTGACGGCGTCTTAAACCCTAAATATTGACTTCTCTGGCACAGGTCACGGCCTCTTGCACTGACATTCACGGCCGTGAATCAGTGGATTTTTCCTTCGTTGAACTCTCTGCCTTGATTCACGGCTTGTTGCATAAGGCTTCACGGCCGTGAATTAACCTTCCCCAACTCTCGGCCGTCGTTCACGGTCTCTCGCATGAAGTGTCACGGCCGTGACTTTACTCCTATAACTCTCTGCCGGAGTTCACGGTTTCTTTCTTGAGGAGTCACGGCCGTGACAAGGACCAGTGAACTTACCCCTTGTCTCTGCCGAGATTCACGGCGTCTTGCATGGTGATTCACGGCCGTGACTTTAAGGCTTTTATCTTCCCAAACTTACTGCCCGTGTTCACGGCCTCTGGCGAGGTGATTCGCGGCCGTGACTAATGGCTTGCAGCTTCATACTTCGCCGTTTTTGCGTCGTTTTCGCCTCGTTTTCGTTCCTTTTCGCTTGATAACCGTTCGAAGGTCCTACAATATTTAAATGGGTGTAAATAAAGCCATAAAATGCATGGAATGACCAATAATTTCTTATTATAACCCAAATAAACGTATTAAAAATACGTTTATCAGGAGCCACGATATTTAGCCACGTTATCCCGTTATTTTATCCTTCATCCTCAAACCATTGTCAGCATGTTAGCTTACTAGTCGCTTCATAGTATTGAGTCTATTAATTTAGAGGAAAGACTATCATAGCATGTTATTTCTGGTTGCAGTATTCTATTTTACTTATTTAAAAAAAATGAAAGAAGAAAAAAAAAAGAGAGATAAAAAAACCAAAAAAAAAGTATGGAGAAAAAAGAAAAAAAAGAATAAAATTATAAAAAGATATTATTAAAAAAAGAGTTACAATAGTTATTATTATTATTTTTTTAATTATATTTTTGAATTCAAACTTAGATTCTTGAGTTTCTAAGTAATTTTTGGAGTACGTATTGATTGTCTAGTTTCCGTTATTTGATGTAGTATTTTGTTGGTAGAGGGTATAGACGGGGAAAGCGATTTAGCTACTAACATGCTTGACTTTATTACCTCACTCATCCCATATATCACACCCTTATTACCCTGAGCCCATTACAACCATTTTTAAAGACCTTTTAATTCGTGCATGAGATTCACTATGCAATGATGACGTGATATATTTGCAAGCATAAAGTATTATCATTATGTTGTGAGTTGAGCGCTTTTATACAGATCCCATTAAACACCTCGAGCGAATTGAGCAATCCATGCGAGAGTTGTCACTTGATACGTGTTAGGACTCTGGAAATGTTTTTGTGCTATGATATGATCGTGAACTATTACTTCATGTCTCATGTTTGGCTGACCACTCATTAGTTGACGAATATTTCGACTTTCCTTCTGAGAATAAACAGGATAATTCATTCAGTGACTAGAATCCTAACTTGATTTAGTTTTTATCCACTTTCATGATCGAGGACGATCAAAGCTAGTTTAGGGGTTGTTGATAAGTTAGGATTTTACACACTTTTTATACCCCGTAAAAGCATAATTTTTATCACTATTTATTCAAATACATTTGAATGTCCGACGTTTACATGCATATATCTTGTTTGGCAGATAACATAGCAAAATAGAGCACGCTAAATATGTACTTTATGGCCAAATGGTGCTCAATGACTCAGCTTGTACGAGAGCATCCAATCAGCTTTGCACATCATTGTATAAACTCAAGTCAGCCACGTGAAATATATTTGTCCACACATGCACATGGTCCAAGGCAAGCTAGATCACAAAGTCTACATGAGTGCATTAGTCAAAGATGGAAACAATCACATGGCATAGATATCGATTCAAGCTTTCGAAGAATAATTACAGCCACATCGACAATGATACAGAGAGAGGTATGCGAAATAATACATTCTTCCATCACCAAAACACCATCACAAGCTCGTCGCCATCACCATCAAGCAAATATCTCCAAGAAATATATGTGCGCGGCTCAAGGAGGAAAATTTCACACAATCCTATCTTATGGCTGCGTGGTATCTCGGTTTATTGGTAAAAGACGAAGATTTGAAGACTTTTTCAGATACTCATGATAGTGAGGCGGCTTCATGTTTCTATGTCGAAGAAAGAGGTCACTCACCGCCTATAAAAGCAAGCCATTTATTACAAGGGTGCACACCAAGCAGCCCTCGTTACCAAAACACCACAACTCCTCACGGACGAAGCAATTCAGACGCACGCCATAGCTTCTTGACAGCTTGCGAGGTGAGATTTCTCGTCGAGATAGGCGGAGGCTTCGAGGGAGCACGACACCGTTCATCATAATAGGGGAAGATTGACATTGTTTTTAATTCTATAAATGTCTACGTTGAATACTTTGTGGTTTTCGTTGATTAATATGTGTGGTTAAGTTTATTTATGGTTAAGGCCGTATTAGGCCGGATTATGATTTCGTGTTGATGTTACTCGTATTTTGTTTAATCGTATGAGTTAATTACGTGTTCTATATTTTGAGTTTAATGCTTGCGTATGCCTGATCAACATATGCTCGATTCTTGATTGGTTTATGAGACTGAAAAAGTGATTAGACCGGTTAGAACAATAAATATAGTTCACCACGGCGTAAAACCGACCAGAGATGGAATTCGTCCGTGTGGTTTTCGAGACCTTAGGCGCCGAACGCGTTTAAACTCGGGGAAATTCATACAGTCGAATGCGTGCGGGGTAACAACAGTCATATAGGAATATAGTTGATTGGTTCACTTTCGCATTGGGTTGCTAGTTACGTGAATAACGGTAGCACGTACGTTAGGAAGTTCTACATTAACTAGATTCATATTGGTTAATATAAACGACCGCATGAAGACGTAGGATTAATCGGTGCCGAATATGTGCTTTAACCACGCTTGTCGTTAATTGATAAAGAAATCGTTATCTTTATTTGCGCTTTTCTTAAAACCGTCTTAAACAATCTAAGAAAAATTATATATTAATATATATTTAAAATCGCCTCAGTCTAAATTAAATTTCGGATTAATATCTTAGAACTAATCGAGCTGTCCTTGTGGATCGATAATCGGATTTACATCCGTTTTATACTACTTGCACGACCTAGTATACTTGCTCGTATTCGAGCGTACCAGACATCCCACGGTACTAGATGGATATTGCGATGCGAATTGGATATCTGATAGTAAAGACTCCAAATCCACCAGCGGTTATATATTTGCCATCGGTGGAGGACCAATTTCTTGGAACTCCTCCAAACAAACGTGCATAGCTCGATCCACGATGAAGTCAAAGTTTATTGCATTAGATAAAGTCGGCGAAGAAGCAGAATGGTTTCGAAATTTTTTGGAGGATATTCCGTGTTGGAGTAAACCTGTGCCACTAATTATGATTCACTGCGATAGCATGGCGGCTATATCCATGGCACAGAACTGTATGTATAACTGTAAGTCTCGGCACATTCGTCGGAGACATAACACCGTATGACTTAGCTCTAGCGGAATAATTTCCACTGACTATGTAAATTCAAAGGAAAATGGATCCGCTGACAAAAGGCATAGCTAGAGATCATTTACAAGACGCAGTAAGGGGAATGGAACAAAAATCCACACAGCAAAGAACAAAAACAGTGGTAACTCAACCTCGATGACTGGAGATCCCACGAACTTGGTTCATTGAGACAACTAAGCTTTGATTAGTTCAGTAATATACTTGAAAAGTAATAAAGTCCATTCTCGATAGCTGACTCCAGGATTAAGTCGTAATAGTCGCTCACCTATATAAATGTGAAGTGGGGCCGCTTCGATGGAAAACACTTATACATCGGAGATATGGTCCACGGCCGAAACGAACACAACATGAGAATCGAAAAGAGATCAGAGTCATCACTGTGTTTATGCTTTGTCTTGGTTTACACAAAAACCGCCAGTTCAAGACATCACGTTCACTGAGCAGCGAGTAAATCCGATAGTATTTAAGCCACAAGCTACCTATCCCGAACAGTGAAGGGTCGTCGGGACTTTCTTGCAAGAGTCAGGATGTGTTGCATTTGCATTAATTTTCATTCATGTGGATCATTGTTGGGTTTTAAGCCAAATGGGCCTTGGGCCCAAGTGTGGGTAATTAATACACTAAGAGAAGAGCTGAAACGATTTAACTAAATCGAGAAAGACGTCAGTCGCCGAAACGGGAAATTGTTGAAATAACGACTCTACGATTCAAGACGAATCTAAAGAATATTAATTTGCTCAAAATCGATATCGGGTGAATGAGCAATTAAAAAAAAATAAAATATGATGCGTGGCAGGCTGATGACGTGTCACTGTCACGTGACGAGGACGACGTAGCTCTGAGTTTGCACTGACAGGGCATGGTGATGTGGCTGACTGAAGGTGTATTGGTTAAGTCCAAGAGTTGTGACTATTCCCAAATTGACCCCTGGCCAAGGGTTATGCCTATTTGTAATATCGGCCCAGTCAAAAGAGGTCAACTAAAAAGTTACGAGTTTTGGCGAATTGACCCTGCAACTTTTCAAAAACTATATTGGCATAATACTAAATCATTCAATTCACTTCCAGCATTTCGTAAAAGTTGACAGCATCTCCTTAGGCATAATAAAGCAATAATAAAGCAAAAAAAGCCATAGTCTATAGTAGATTCGCCCGATAATTTCGTTACGCTGTGCGACCTTTCGAAATTCCTGAAGTCATTGTATCTTTGGGACGTATTGCGACAACCGGAGTCACTGGAATACGGGGCAATAAGGTCTTACGGAAAGCGTACAACGTACGTGCCTCGACTTCGACATATAAAGCCGAAACTCTTCCGAGTTTTACGAGCGCAATCGATAAGATGCCCAACACCGGAACCAACAGTATTTGTTAGTTAGCTGTAAGTGGACATTAAACGAGTCCGAAAATAATTGAACTTTAATTTGGCTTGTGTCCTTGTATGAGTAAAACTTTGAACTTACATTCTAAACAAAATAAAATAAAAACTACATTGCTACAAAGCTAGAATTCAGTAGTCATGAGCTCGAGCCGAGCTTCAGCCAAAATGCTTTATGAAGTAACTATTGGGTTGTATTGCTAAGTGTTATATTCCAAATAATTATCAAGTATATATATATATATATATATATGTAGAACTGGCAAAATTACCCGCGGCCCGCGGGCTGGCCCGCCAATAATAATATTATATATTAATTGATAATTATATATATTTATATATAAATTATATATTTTTTTATATAAATTATATAATTGTTTATATTTTTTGGTAAGATTTTATGATTTATAAAATTAAAAGATAAATTAATTAATATTTTCTGTAAGTTGAAATATATTAAATATATTATTTATTTATTTTTTTGGTTTTTCAGGTTTTTTTTTATTTTTTTAAAAATTATGCGGGCTAAGCCCGCCGGGCCCGCGGCAGCCAGTGGGCGGGCGCGGGCCTAGCTTTCTTAAGCCCGCCAACCGGCGGGCTTTGGCGGGCTCGGGCCGGCCCGCCCCGCCGGCCCGTTTTGACAGGTCTATATATATGTATATAGAGGAATTTTATGTGCTCACCTTATGTGAGCACCTTACGTGGGCACCTGTCGATGTGGCTAAAATTCCTCATATATATATATATATATACACCTATATATATGGTATCTTATTCTAAAATATCCAATGGTAAGTATATGGGATACATACAATCATACAAATATATATGTGTATCTTACTATATATAAATGGTAAGGGTGGGATACAAACCGTCAATTTCAAATTGATTTGGTATGTAAATCTCTGATTAATAAAGGGGTCTTTACACATAAGTATCTATTTGGATAAAAACTTGTAATTTAGTACCCTGGCAGGATTTTTTTATATGTATGGACCTAACAGAATAATTTTTTGCACATAGGTACCCGATCCCTGAAAGTACACCATACAACACATTTGGGTACCCTATATCAATACATTTGGGTACCCTATATAACAGAAAATGGTACGACGTATGCTATATTTAGGTACGTCCTATGTAACACACAAGTAAGCCGTATGTACGAGGTATGCCATATTTAGGTACCCTAATTATGGTACGCAATACACACAGGAAGGTACGACATGACTAAAGAAACTGATAAAAATTAAATCGGATACCTATCTGTAAAATGTTCTGACATGGGCACCTATGTGTAAAACTTTTATCCAATTGGGTATTTTTGCTATAGATTCACCTAATAAAATAATAATATATACTATTTAAAGTAAACAATGAATAAGAAAATTATTATACAGAAATAATCACCCACTTCATCCACTACCACTACATGACGCTTAATATTTAGATACGCTTAATATTTAGATTATTAAAAACTATAATTTTAAATGTACTTATTGATTGCACACGTAAGATAGTGTGCAGGATAGCTAGTATGGAGAGAGAGAGAGAGAGAGAGAGAGAGAGAGAGAGAGAGAGAGAGAGAGAGAGAGAGAGAGAGAGAGAGAGATTTTGTTGTCCCATGTAATAAGATAAAATTCTAAACATCATTTTCTCATATAATGATTATTTGTAAAAAAATTCAATTCAATATGGAATAATAGTACGATGAATTTGTAAAGTTCATCGTAAATTCAATATGGAGTATTTGAAACGAACCTCAATAGTTGAGTCGATATTTCACTATAAATTGAAATGCAATATGAATACATGTCTTCTTGCAAAGACTTATTCATATTTAAAGTCAACATAAATTTTTTCTAGTAATTCCCACATGAATTTTACATCTATACATAGAACGGACCCTTTAATTGTTTTATTGATGTCTTTCGATGTTGATGGTTTTAACTCTACCATAGCATCAATTTTATATTATTATTTTTTCGGCTGATGGTTTCGGAGCCGCTTCATAGGAATTCGATGACGAAATGAGAATCTACCTTTTCGTATTGGTTTTAAATTCGAAAATGAATTAGGTTGAGTTGAATGAGTCGTAAAAGTTTAATATAAAAGAAATAAACAGTTAATGTTGAAAATATATTGGCGTGGAAGCCATACTTGAGGTTTGCTATGGTGCCCACCTACCGTGAGCAACCACCGTGGGCACCATAAGCAAATCTCTACATTTTTTTCCATTTTTTCGATTCCAACAACGCCAACACCTCCGTAGACCCTCTCATATCTATTGCTAACCTAAATCGCCCTCTCTAACACGTTAATTTTAAGAAAATCGTCACATGGATATGTCGTCCACATGTGAATAATAAGTAGATGATTTTCTTAAAAATTAACGTGTTAGAGAGGGCGATTTAGGTTAGCAATGGATATGAGATGGTCCACGGAGGTGTTGGCGTTGTTGGGAATCGAAAAAATGGAAAAAATGTAGAGATTTGCTTATGGTGCCCACGGTGGTTGCTCACGGTAGGTGGGCACCATAGCAAACCTAGTCTATTCTATTATACCATCTTGCATCCGCAAATGCATGTACTATAAATTATAGTATAATTTAAAAAGAAAATTTGAGTTTAAATTAAAATAAATGCATAATGATAATTAACTAAAAATAGTCAGTTATTAATTAACTAAAATAGTAACTAAAGGTAGTGAGTGGTTTTATAGTTCAACCGGTTGGATTTTTTTTTGAAACTAAATGGCAGTTTTTCTTATCTACAATGTGCATTATTAATTTTTTGTACTCAAATTTAATTGTAGATCATGATTGGTTGAAACATGAAATTGACATACCAAATTAAAATTAAAATACGGTTTTATATAATAGAATAGATAAAGGGTCGAGGGTGGGTAAAACTGCCAATTTGGACTGTCATTTTATTTACAATTTAGTCCAAGTATATAAGTTATTATTTCAGTTCTAAAATTTTTAGTTACCGTAATTATACCCAACACATTAGTTTTCATCATATATATTTCATCTTGAAGATAAAAATGTGCCTAAGAGGGAGGGGAAGGGGTGAATCCTACGATGTAGTGACCTAGAGATGTCTACTTATGCAAGTGATGAAGCGCATGAAATCATCTGTCCACAAAACATGTCCCCCTCTATGTCCCAAAATGATCAGATCCGTTAAATCTTAAATCCGACGGTTCATTTTGTTAATTCCTTATTTTATGATGATCGATTTGATATCCATATCAAATATTTTCCGATAATTATATAAATCAATTTTAAGGGAGTGGGACAGGAAATGGGACACGAATTATGGACAGATGATTTCAACGGTGATGAAGATTCCTGATATATCCTAGTTACGTCAGATGCGTATGATTTATTTTTATTATTATTTTTATTTAATTTATTAGTAATATTCTCTTTTTTTTTTAATTTGTTACTCTAATTTTGATTTTTTTTTTCTTTTTTTTTTGTAATTTTTCCTCATTTTTTTAGTTTAATTATCAAAATTTTTTAACGTTTTTCCTTCAGCGACGAAAATTCCATCGCAAATTCCGTCGCTAATTTTTGCGACGGCATTTCTGCCGCTAATGCTGACCTATTCCGTCCAAATTGACGTGGATTTAACAGATAGACAAATTTGGTTCAAATTAAGAAACATGAGGTACTAAATGTGGCAAGTGAAAACATCGGGGACCAAAAGCGCCCATAGGGTAAACGTCGGGGACCAAAAATGATTTTCTTCCTATACCATAATTATCAGCATCTTATCCACATAAATCAATCAATCAAATCTTTTTTAATAATAATATCCTAATCAACATAGGGAAATATATCAATGAATATTTCAATGTAATAGAAGCAAGATGCACGTATAAGATCATCAACACGATTTTCATCTCAGAATAGACAGCTTTCAATGGATATAACACATTCCTTATTCAGACAGCGTATTTCCTTATATAACCCAGTATGATATCTCACACGTTATTACCATAAATAGCACAGTAAATCCATAACCCGATATATCCTAGCATGTGAGACATCTATAACATTCGATCACATAGTTTCACCAAATAATTACAGAATCAAATGTGAGTCAAATATTCGACAATTTATTATTTCATAGTCTAGTCCATAATTCATGTATAGTCGAATATCATTATATACTTATACATCTTATTTAATACATTGAATTGCTTAATATATAGCCCTAATGTCTTTACAATTACATAAATCATCAAAACACTTTAACGCTCATGGACCAAAAAGGTCAACACATCTACTAAATATTAAGTATTATAAATATAAAAAATAAAGTAAAATAAATATAATTATATTTTTAAGCACACGCATAGATGGTGCGGAAAGTACTAACTTTAATATTAATAGTTAGGCTAATATTTATGTTGGGTTTGGTGAGCCTAAACTCGCCGTAGACAAGCCGGGAAGAAGCTCAGATGATCACAGCTTTCAGAAAACTGAGTTTCAGGTGAGAAATATGATTAAGTCCTCAGTTTCGATGTAAACTGTTCGATCCTTCGCACCAAGATCTAATGGATAGAATTACTGCAAAAGTTTGAATGTTAGCCATCGGATTAATAAATGGATGGATCAGACTGAAGTGGCTAATGGCAGTGGCGACCTTATAAGTTACACTGAGCGAAATGTACAACACTCTGAAGTTGAGGGTACAAGCAGCTGATGCAGACGAGCAGAATGCAGCTTCTTCCTCAGACTATAAATACCGGAATTCGGTGTTCAGCTAGTAACTTTTGCTAGGGTTCGAATTAGCGAGAGAGGTTAACTAGAGATTTGTAGAGGACACGAAATACGAATCGGAGCTCTGTTGGTCCGTGGAGTAGGCCTGAAGTTGAGGGCGAACCACGTGAATGCTGTTTTCAGTTTCTGTGTTTTTTAGCTGTGATTTCGATTCAATTGAGCTGGCGATTGCTCGATTAGGTTAGATCAATTCGCACACGCATAAACACGGGTTAAAGGCCAATGGATTGTAACTTGAATCTCAACAGTTTATTTTAAGAGTTAATTTCGTTTCAGCCCCACATAAGCAACTTTCATTTGGATTCAGCCCCAATTGCTTTAAATTTTAGTTTAAAACACCCATCTCAAGTTTGTCTTAGAGTTAAGGACCCAAATGTGCTAAAAAGACTCATCCGCCCTCATCTGTTGCGAAAATTTACAAAGATATGCCACCATCCCTCACGTTCTTGCTTTTGGTCCATTTTCGATTATTCCAACATCCAAAACGCCTTGAAATCTCGGAAATCTTCGACGTTATTGAGCAAAAAAGGTAAAGTCGAGCTCAATTTCTCATGGATCCTCGTAACCAACGAAAATTTTCGATGTTATGTTGGAATAATGCTGCAACCTAAATTCGAAAATTTTGCTACAAACACGAGTGAAATCTTGACTTTTGTGCTCGAATAATGTGGATTCACACCAATTCGGATATGGGTTGAGTAATCGGCACGAAATAACAACGAATTTTGCCGCGACCTAAGATCCAAACATTTTCAATTTCAGTACCAAATCGCTTTATCTGGGTACCATTTTCTGCTCGTACGGAAACTCTACCATCAGAACCTATACCAGATTCTTAACATTGAGGAATAAATGGTGCATCAGTAATAACAAATAATTTCAGTAACACGTCACTTTATCTAGGTACCACTTTCTACCACTTTGGAAACCCTACTCTAAAAACAATAACAGATTCCTAACATTGAGGAATAAATGTTGTCTCATTTATAACAAAAAACGAGAAGGCAATAACGTTTGTTCCTATAATAGCTACATGTAACTAGTACGGAATAGGGCGCCAAGAGAAAGATCAAAAATTCGTACGACACCCAAAACTCTCTGAAATCGCAAAAATCTTCAACGTTAGTAATCGAGTAAAACCGATCTCAATTTCTCATGGGTCCTCATAAACAATGACAATTTTCGATGTTAAGTTGGAATAATGCTTCAAACACAACTCGAAAATTTTGGTAAAAAACGAGTGAAATCTCGACTTTTATACTCGAATAATGAGTATTCACAGCAATTCGGATGTGGGTCTTAGTAATCGACATGAAATAACAATGAATTTGCTGCGAAATAAGAGAGAAGCGTTTTCAATTTTAGTAACACATCACTTTATCTGGGTACCATTTCCTGCAAGTTCCAAAACTATACCTTCAAAAATAGTAACCGAGTACTAACAAATGCTAACAAGTCTTGCCTCATGTATAACAAATAATAAAAAAAATGATAACGGTTTATTTCCTATAATAACTAAATGCAACTGTACGGACTAAGGTGTCAAGAGAAAGATAAAAAATTCGTATTCTACCCAAAACTCCCCGAAATTGAAGAAATCTTCAATGTTAGTAATCGAAGAACGTAAAATCAATCTCAATTTTTCATGGGTATCATAAACAAGGAAAATTTTAGATGTTTGTTGGAATAATGATTCAAACCCAATTCAAAAATTTGGTAAAAAATGAGTGAAATCTCGACTTTTATGCTCGAATAATGTGGATTGACACAAATTCGGGTGTGTGTCTTAGTAATCGACAATAATTATCGATGCTAGTCACGGAATAACGGAAGAATTTTGATGGGAAATATTGGAACGTTTGTCAATTAAAAAGTTGGTTGGTAACACTTCATTTATTCTGAGTAACAATTCACGCAGTCTGGGTAACACATAACTATGAACATTCTAGAAGGTTCTGGATTGTCAGAGATATTAACAGTAAAATAACCTAATAATACCACATTGCTTGCAAATAATACCACATGTTGATAAAAAATAATAATATAAACAAAGGTTATAACACATTTGTAGCTACAAGAACCACAAAATAGTTAATCAAAACCACATTACTATTTCAATTAATATCGTTCATAAATTCATTTCGTTGGATGTATAAGACTGACATTCATGGAAATAGATGATATGATGAAGCTAACTCACAAAATTTCATTAAAAGACATGTTTTGCGAATGTTGATATCAATATGTTGAAGTTGAGATCAAAAGTCATGTAAACATAGCTCTTCTTTCACAAAATGTACTATTATCTCT
>JAPQWV010004770.1:0-26631 GCA_027422505.1 Craterostigma plantagineum
TCCTTATGTTGATTTTTGGTACTAAAGGAATATATTATCAAGGGACGATTTGAATTCAGGCCCCCCATAAATTTTGCAAATAGGATTCAGGTCCCTGTCAGAAATAATATAGTTTTAAGGACCCAATTCAGAATTTAACATAGAATAGAGGTTGAGTGACGAAAATACCCTCATAAGAATAGTTATGAAGTGGTATCCAGTGTGCATGTTCTGTTATCAAATTGCAACATCACAGGAAGTGTTACTGATGAACCATGAAGTGGTACTGTAGACCCATGAAGTGGTACGGGTGAACAGTGAAGTGGTACAGTAGACCCATGAAGTGGTACTGGTGAACAGTGAAGTGCTACTGTAGATCCATGAAGTGGTACTGATGAACAGAGAAGTGGTACACCATTTGTAGACCCATGAAATGGTACTGTTGACCAGAGAAGAACTGGTACGGGAGACCCATGAAGTGGTACTGTGACACAGAGAAGTGGTACAACATTTTGTAGACCATGAAGTGGTATTGTTGAACGGAGAAGTGGTACAGAAGAAATCTTATGTGTTTCTTGTGCAAATATTTTACCCGATTTCTGCAGAAACACTTAAGAATTCTGCTGTACCACTTCTCCGTTCAACAATACCACTTCATAGGTCTACAAAAATATTGTACCACTTCTCTGTGTCAACAGTACCACTTCATGGGTCTGCCGTACCAGTTCATCTCTGGTCAACAGTACCACTTCATGGGTCTACAAATGTTGTACCACTTCTCTGTTCATCAGTACCACTTCATGGATCTACCGTACCACTTCATTGTTCACCAGTACAACTTCATGGGTCTGCAGTACCACTTCACTGTTCACCCGTACCACTTCATGGGTCTACAGTACCACTTCACTGTTCACCCGTACCACTTCTTCATGGTTGAAGAAGGTGATGACAATTCTGTGTAATTTCCGCACACAGGCAGGGGCAAATGCGTCATTTTTCTCAAAATTGGTCCTTAACTCTAAGATAAAACTTCAAATAGATCCTTTTTCTTTTTCACGTTATTGGGTCCTAAAATATAATGAAAATATGTGAAGTGGGCCTGAAATACAATTAACTCTATTATCAACACTTATGGTAATAGTTTATTAATTAAATTAACTATTTATTAATTTAAGATTATTTTATATATCTCAATAAATAGTAATTCAATAAGAGACTTTATTTATTTCTTGGAATTATTTCATTAAATCCCAATAATGTAAATAGACAATTAAATTTTAATTGTCTACAAATGCCCCCACTTCAAGTCTTGTTGACGAACTTTTGGAGTAGATAAACTTGAAGTATTTGTCGTTGCTTCCAAAAATATAAGGAAATGCCCCCACTTTGACGTTTTCAACTTGTGTACTTCAACTGTTTCTTGTAAAAAACGTCCTCACGCAGACATTCATTGAGATGATCCAATTCGAATTCGAGCAACATGTTGATGATAAGATACCTTAATACCGAAACGGTCACCCACCTTTTGTTTTATGACTGAACTAAGACGATGTCCAAGCTGCCTACGTACCCTTTTAGGGGATCAAGTCATTTCTCGTAGTTCATTTTTTTTTTGAGGGGGTGGTGCCGTGCACAGTTTATACTCATGCCGGCCAGGGTATCCGTTGTTTAACCACATCGGACTATGTGGGATAAGTTTGCAGTTTAGACATATGCACTTATCATTAATGTTTGCCTTTTCACAGTTTATACCAATGTTGTAAAATTCGCTAGGTGGTAGTCGGGCGCCCGAGGGGGGCCTAGCGCCTAGACCGCCTAGGCGGTTTCTAGGTGGAAATTAGGCGGTTTTCATTTTTTATTATTTTTATATATCAAATATGTAAAAACTGTATCAAAGTAAATTTTTATATATCTCAATATTTCAAGAAGTTAGATAATCTAATTGATTGTATCCGTAAAATACTTAGTGAATTTGCAATGAATATATTGAGATTTTTTCCTTTTTTTTTTTTTCGAATAATATGTTGTCTACAAAGGATATAGACGGAATAATCAATTATTAAATTAATAGTTGTAGGATAGTGTCTCGTTGTCCCACACCGTTTATCATCAGTTAAGAAAGCCGACAGATCTTCTATATATATGCTTCGTTTTCGCTTCCACTAACGTCATTAGCCACTGGTATGCCTACCGTTGTGGCTGAATTAGTAAATTTTATTTGGGCTTCTAATGGGCTTAAAATTAGGCCGATTAGCCCGAGTAATTTGCCGATTAGGCCGAATAATTAGCCGATTAGCCCGAATAATCGGCCAATTAATCGTTTGTCCGATTAGTTGGCCGTTTAGGCTATTTTCGGTCGGTGTTCTCCGAATAGCCCCTAGGCGGCCGCCTAGACCGAATTTTACAACAATGGTTTATACTCGTGCGGGCCAGGAGTATCCGTTGTTTAACCACACCGGACTATGTGAGATAAGTTATCTGTTTAGACATATGCACTTATCATTAATGTTTGCCTTTTCACAGTTTATACTTGCGGGCCAGGAGTGACATGTAGTTTAGACTCGTATGTCAAGGAGTAACATGTTGTTTAGGCTCGTACGTTAAGGACAAACATACAGTTTAAGCTCGTACGTTAAGGAGCAACGTGCAGTTTAGGCTCGTGCGTTAAGGAGCATCATTTTTTTTCTTTTCTCTTTTTTTTTCTCTTTTTTTTTTTTTTTTTTTTCTTTTTTTTTATTTTTTTTTTTTTTTTTTTTTTTCTCTTTTTATTTTTTTTTCTTCTTTTTCTTTTTTTTTTTTTTAGCATGGTCGCTCTTCAAGAACTTGTTGTTGATCCGGCCAATTCTTAATCTGTCTTCAGATACCAACTTATATGCACCTTTTGTGCAGACTTCTTTATGACATAGGAACCGCTCCATTTTGATTTAAACTTGCCCCCAATTCGATCATTAGTAATGGTAGGCCTTCTTAGAGTAAGTACCCGATGTCCAACTTGGAAGGACTTAGGTTTCACCTTTTTGTTAAATGCCTCAGTTCGTGTTAATTCCAGCCTCTGTTTCGCATCAAGTTGATTAATTATAGGATTTCGTAAGCCTTTATGTGGACTCAATCCTTCAGAGTCATGCCACGTCTTCTTGAAATCATTGTTAGTTGAGTATGAAACATATTCAAACACGTAGTTTGCACTTGCTCTCTTTAACACGATCAGAACAGGCTTTTGCGTGGTAAAACCAAGACCCTTTTTAGACGTTTCGGGTTCGAGATAACTTTTACTCATATTTTCCGGCAATTCTCCTAATATTGGTCCTTCATTTGCATCGTATCCTGCCTTTGTTAGGAGTTCATAAGCTTTCGGGCCGTATACTCCACCCATTTGTATTTTTTGAAGATTCGTTGTGCTCGATTTCAGACCCTTGACCCGGACGAGTAATCGTTTGACTTTAGTCGGCGAGCTTTGCAGTTTCTTAGAACCAATCTGAGTTAAAGGCAATGTAAGCGCCTTCAATGATTTAGTTATCCCTTCTACATCCTTTTGCATGGCTTTATGATCTTCAATTGCACGTGCCTTTCCTTTCCCATGCGTCGTATATTCACTGCTTCCTTTTCACGTTCAAGGTAAAATTTTGCGTCGGCAAAGTATGATTCGACTTCGGTGAATGGATTTGTATCTCCAAGTACCTTCTTTACGACGCCATTGTCATAATACTTGAAACACTGATGCAAGGTTGATGGTACGACTTCGTTTTCGTGTAGCCATGGACGACCCAGAAGCATGTTGTAGGATGTTTTTGCATCAATTACATGGAACAACGCTGTTGACGTCATATTCTCCATTATTAATTCCAACCTGATCATACCGATTGCTCGTTGGCCTTCATGATTAAAACCTTGGATAATTAGGCGACTTTAGAGAGTTCTTCTGTTGGAATTTCAAGTTCTTTTAACATCCGGAGAGTCAAAATGTTCACTGCAGAGCCTCCATCGATCAATATTCTTTTTACCATCTTCTCGTGAGTATAACCGGATACAAACAAAGGACGGTTGTGCTGTTTAGAGCCTAAGAGTAAATCTTCGTCAGCGAACGCTATAACAGACATGCACATGCTGGCGATGCTGGTGGTTTTAGCTCCAACTTGATAATCATCACTTTCTTGGGTCATATAACAGGCGTCGCAATTATCCTTTGTGCTTCCAAAATCTTCATTGCCAACCAAGATATAATTTGAGTCTGCCGACTCAATGTCTAACGATATCTTTCCTTGTCTATCCAGTTGCATCACCTTATCCTTAAAGACAAAGCAATTGTGAATTGGATGTCCCACCAGACGATGATATTTGCAATAGTTGGGATCGCTGGTTTGTCCCGCTTCATCCGGCCGTTTCATTTCAGGGAGATCGATGAGATTCGCTTGTACTAGCTCATCAAAGATTCCTGATACTTCTGAATCTAGGAATGGGTATTCTTTGCTTGAAGCTCTTTAAGTGTCAATTTTCTGTCTTTTAGCTCCGGCTGAGTATATTCAACCATAACCTTTTTGCCCTTTTCTCTTCCTCGAAGCTTGAGTGGTGTGACATTTACCGCATATACTCTTTAATTTGAGCTTTTGCAAAAGCTTTGCCCCTTTTCCTGGAATTTATGCTCCCGAATTTGGTAACATCGTGTGTAGGTGCTCCATCTGCCCACTTGTGACCAGGCTAAATTCCATATCATGAGCACGAGTTTCCAACTCTTCAAAAGTTGCTGGCCTAATTCCTTGCAGGATGTATCGTAATCCCCACATCATCCCTTGAATGCACATTTCAATGCTTGAAGCTTCAGATAAACGATATTTACAGTTAAGACTTAGGTTCCTATATAATCAATGACATGTTCATCTTTCCACTGTCGAGCATTAGTGAGTTCGACCATGCTAACCGTGCGTCGAGTGCTGTAGAAATGGTTTAGGAACTCATGTTCCATTGATCCCAACTATCGATTGAACCAGCTTCCAAACCGATGTACCAATCGAAAGCATTGCCCTTCAGTGAACGGATAAATTGCTTGACGAGACGATCTCCATAGGTCCCTGCATCGTTGCATGTCTCGATGAAGTGGGCCACATACTGCTTCGGATTTCCTTTTCTATCAAATTGCTGAAACTTCGGAGGTCGGCATCCGTTTGGCATCTTTAAGTTGTCGATTCTTGAAGTGTATGGCTTAGAATACGTCGATGATGATTTGGAACCTCCATTTTTCATCGTTCCTTTAGCTGGCTAATAGGAACCATCCCGTCATTGGAAATTTGGAAATTTCCCGAGGGCTCATCGACTTCTCTTTGTTGTTCCTTTTCAGAATCGGTAGAAGCTTCTTCTTCCCCTTCAAAAGCATTACTATTATCAGCATTGTTGTTTTGCTAGCTAACTTTGCAATATGAGCATCTTGTTCTTGAACTTGTTTCGTCAGCCCTGCAGTTGCTCTAGTTAGACTTGCAATTTGTTCTTCCAAAGTCGTGACATTCGTCATGTATACATATGCGTTGCTTTGCACTGAAGAATTGCTGGAAGTTGAGCGAGGAGATGACATCGAGTACTCGCTATTGGAATCTTCATTCTCACCATGGTAAGTCATATCATTTTTGTCCAACTCAACTTGGTGACTTGTTCATTGAGACTCGTTAGTCATCTTTAACATACTTCGAGTCCCAACACCGAAGCTTTCACTTGACGAACTTAAAGCGGTGAAGATCGATGAGTTAACCATCGATGTTCTCGATTTTTGAAGAGATGAGAGGTAGAGATGGTCCCACTGGGCATGCCAAAATTTGTAGCGTATTTTCTTTTATTCGAATATCGAATTATCGGAAAAATAGTACAAATGAAATTTGATGATATTTAATGAACTCTATCTCTATTTGTTCCTCTGATTCTTCAACGAAAGGGTTCATAAATTCTTGATATTGAGTTTCTTGATTTGAGCTTTTCTTAAAGTTTCTTCGTGGGCCGTTGGACTTGATCGCGGATCTTGTAGATGCTTCTTCGCGGGCCTTTGCGCTTGATCGCGAACTTAGCGTCTTAGCGAAAGCTTATGAAGAATGGGCCTTTCTTCGTGGGCTTTTGGGCTTGATCACGAGAGTGACAGTTGGACTTGCTGTTTGTCGAAAATC
Source organism: Craterostigma plantagineum (assembly GCA_027422505.1). Taxonomy (NCBI): domain Eukaryota; kingdom Viridiplantae; phylum Streptophyta; class Magnoliopsida; order Lamiales; family Linderniaceae; genus Craterostigma; species Craterostigma plantagineum. The sequence goes on from JAPQWV010004770.1 coordinate 6,123, forward strand.
ATTTTCTCGAACGTTTCTTCGTGGGCCTTTTGGGCTTGGTCACGAAGCTAACACTTGGACTTGATATTTTCGAAAGGACGGGACTTGGATTTGAGCCGTGCACTTCCAAGAGACTCGCATGGGTCTTGAGTGTTGAACCGCGCGCTTCCGAGAAACTTGCACGGGCTTCCCTCGTTGCAACCGTGCGATTATGAGAAACTCGCACGGATCTTGAGTGTTGAACTGCGCGCTTCCGGAAAACTCGCACGCGCTTTCCTCGTTGCAGGCGTGCGATTATGAGAAACTCGCACGGGTCTTGAGCGTTGAACCGCGCGCTTCCGAGAAACTCGCACGGACTTTCCTCGTTGCAACCGTGCGATTATGAGAAACTCGCATGGGTCTTGATGAACGTCTTCGAATTTTAACTTGAACACGAAGAACTTCGTTGAGAGAATTTCGAATGCTATCAAAGACTTACTTCTAATTCTCTCGAAGTTTCGTATTCTCTTTGCTCTCTGACTTGTGATTTCTGAATTCTGAAGCCCCATATTTATAGGCGTAAAGAATTCTCAATAATGGAAAATATAATCTTTTTGGGATGATTTCGTCCATATTTAGGTTGATTTTATCCATATATGGTTTGATCTTGATTGATTTGATTTATTCCATATTTGGCCTGATTCTTTCAATATTTTCCGATTTCATGATATTTGATTTGATTTCTTTACTTATTTAGCAAATCTCTACAAAGCTTTCCTTATGTTGATTTTTGTATTAAAGGAATATATTATCAACACTTATGGTAATAGTTTATTAATTAAATTAACTATTTATTAATTTGAGATTATTTTATATATCTCAATAAATAGTAATTCAATAAGAGATTTATTTTATTTCTTGGAATTATTTCATTAAATCCCAATAATGTAAATAGACAATTAAATTTAATTGTCTACAAGAAACTCCTCGCTGTCTTGGAAAAGTAAGAAGCAAGCGACATTTTCTAAATCCTCGGTAGAGGCCGAATATAGAGCAATGAGCCAAACTTGTTGTAAGATTGTATGGATTCTTGGTTTGTTTAAAGACTTGCAGATGGATAATATAACTCTTGTCAATTTGTTTTGTGATAACAAGGCTGCTCTGCAAATAGCAGAAAATCCTATTTTTCATAAAAGAACCAAACATATTGAAATTGAATATCATCTTATTCGAACAACATATTTTGAATAAGATCATTTCAACCCAGTTTGTTTCTTTTAAAGATCAGCTAGATGATATATTTATCAAGGCCCTTGGGAAAGAGGCGCATTCGTTTTTTGCAGGAAATTAGGCTTGATTGATATCTTTCGCTCAAAGAAGTGACGAGGGTGTTGAAACCATACTTGAAATGAACGTGCGCATTCTTTGGGCTGAATTTGGGTTGCTGCCAATATTAAAGATCCAAGAGCAACCCAATACTAAAACCCTAGCCCATGTTCTGGAAGCTGTCCGAGTGGACAAAATTAAAAGGCGGGAGAAATAGTGAGGGCCAAAGTGCAAGTTGAAGACGTTGAGTAAAATAATATATGGAATCCAACGGCTAAAAGCATGACGCCTAGCTCATAAAGCGTGCCGACCAAGCTGAAGCTTAAATATACGTAACTTATCATTTTTTCCAGATCTAACACACATCTCAAATTCTTTACTCTCTTCATATATTTTTTTTTCTCTCTACTGTTCTTCATTTACAGCAAAGTCTAGGGTTACTCAATGATTCCGAGCTGGTTTATGATCTATTGTTTTTGTGCTTCAACGCTCGTACACCTCTCATGTGTATATCTGTATCATTTAGAGTTTTTGTACGGTTTTATGTATTTTTTGTTGGTTTGTAAAATGTTTATTTGAGCATTTGTTACAGAAATATTTTACGTTAAGCTATCGAGTTTTTATCACATTCCGCTTCTGCAACTATTTTTTGGCTATGAATTTGATTCGTGGGACTAGTATCCTTTTGTCTTGTTTTAACATTTTTGTTTTTTATTCATTTTCTCCTTTGTTTTTCCCACCATCCTCTCATTGTTCGTCATTCCTCTTTCGCCACTTGTTTTTCTTTTTCATCATTTCTTTCCCCCATATTTGGTCATCGTTGATTGTCCTGCTTGCTCTTTGTTGACCTTTTCTGTTCCACCGTGCTCTTTTTTTCTTCCTGTTTCTCGTGTTTTTTTAAGTTTATTTAAATCTTAGTCCCCCCCCCCCTTATGGGAGTGTCCGTCTCTTCGTTGTAGGAGTTTTTTCTCCCTCTTTGGGAGTGCCATTCCCAAGGAAGACAAAGTCCAGAGTTGAAGACGAAAGAAAGTGGTACCGTAAATCTAATTTAATAGCCATATTTTTGGAGTATTAGGTTGATTTATAGTAGGTTCTTTAGTTCTTTTGTACGAATTTTGAATCTTGGGCTTGTTTGCGTTTTATAGTTGGTTGAATTTTTGTTTGTTTCTCTCGATGTGCGAGCTTTTCTCCCTCTAGAAGATTGAATGTAACCAGATGGTGCATTTGAGTTCTTTAGCCCATGTAATTTTCTTCGTTTAATGAACTATCGTTTAAAAAGAAACCACGATTTGATTTGAAATCCCAATTTCCTCTAAATCACCTCTTTGGATATTGAATGAATTTTGATTTTGATATCATTGAAATCAAAAAATAATCTAAACTTTGTTATTTGTTGAATTTTTAAATTCGACAACATGTGCTTCATTTTTAAAGTCTAAATTCGGGCCCGTAATGAGTTTCCATAAATAATAATAACTATTAAAAAACTAATAAAAATACAAATATATAACGAAAGCTAACTAGCCGATTTGCGAGCTTTCGAGCTCTCATGAGCGAGCTCAAACTCGAGTTCCACAAACCTGAGCTCGAGCTCCATTTTCATCATCTAGAGCCGAGCTTTATTCGAGCCAACTCATCGAGCTTGCGAGCGTTATCCCAAAATCTCCTAATATTTATCAAACAATGGATTTAAATTTAAAATTCTTAATTTAAATTATGCGATTTCATTCAAATACAAAACGTATGATAACAGAATTCGAAAATGAGACCTCTTGTGTGAAGATCCACATGTCTAGCCGACATGTCACCCTTCGAGGACGATCGTAATTAATGATATTTTGTAATTTTGTGTTTTTATGAGGTATTCCATGATCTCATCATGGACTAAGAGACGACCATGACTTCCATAGTACACCGGAAATTGAATAGAGTATTTTAAAATTAGGGAAAACTTCACTTAACTCCTTATTAGGCAAACTTTCTATCACATAACTCCCCTGTCAGAGAATATATCACTTAACTCCCCGATTTGCTGTTTGTACCAGTTTATTGTACCTTTCTATGTTTGTATTGTGTACCACACCACGTTGCTATAATTACCTGAATGTGTTGTTACGGCGTACCTTAAAAGTGATGTTTGGTGTACCATTTACTCAATGCATGATGTACCACAATACATTGATATAGTGTACCTTAAAATTACTTGTCCCTCACGGGAAATTGAATTTTTAAATGACCGAAAATTAAAATCGACTAAAGTTGTATAAAATGAAACATATTCCGAATAACATGCTACTTCATATTATACCACCGCTCACCATGGAACAAAATGTAAGGCAGCACATATCTAAAAAGAAAAAAAAAAGCCATTTTAAAATCGATTTCGCAAGGCAAGCTCCTTCAAAAGAGACACGACGTCGTCGGATGACCCGAGAAGATACCTTGCGCTCGAGCGCTTCCTCCCCACAGCGCACGAGAAGTAGTTCTCTCCCTTGAGATCGAGGACCGACGAGCCCTCGTGGACGGTCACCTTCTCCCGCATGGTGGCCCACAAATTCCCGTTCCCCGAAAAGCTGCTCACCCGATTCTCCGTGGGGACCACCGGAGACTTACGGCAAGATCCCACCGATGAATTCGTCGAGTTCGAAGAGTATCTGTTGTGCGAGTGGTGGCCTATCTTCGCCCTATGCGTAGGCAACGGTCCTATTGGGAGCTCGGGCTCGAAAAACGTGAATATATCCTCGTCCTACAATTGTTGCAAGATTATGTTAGCTAATAGAATATATCCACACAGACAAAAAAATTGAGACCGATGAAGTCGGTAATTTGCAAATCGGGCTGAGTTCAAGCATCGTGAGACAGTTAACTCTAAGGCTGCGTTTGGTACGAGGATTTCGGTTGACGTGCAGAATATCATTGTTCGATGCGCTGACTTAGTTTTTTCCCTCCGCCGTGCTTCTTCCCAAACGCAGCATTAAAGAAGTACATAGGAAGAAGTTATGACGAACCTTTGGTAGGAAATGCCCGATGCAGAGAACGTAATCGATGGGCGTTTTCATGTTGCTGTGGTGGACGATTTCTCCGAGGATTCGGTCGATCGCAGCGCCCTGCAGAAGAATTTTTATTTTTTATTTTAGTTCAATCATATACGATAATTTTCGGATTATTTATCTATTTATTTCGTTTTATAAGAAGGGCTCACTTTGGTTACGCCGACTGAGCGGACTTCGACCGATCGGCCACCTTGGACCACGTCAACCGAAGCATTTGAGATCGGCCCAGTCCATAGGTGTTGAAGAAGATCCTTCGATTGAAGCTTCCCAAATTCCACATCTGAATATATCGAAATTCAAAACTAATTTAACATGGTGTACCAAAACGAGCTTCTATCAGAAAAATATATATATGATATAGCAAAACGTAAATACCTGCATATTTGTAGTTCCATACGAGCGATGTCTCACGAAGCTCAAAATGGGAACGCGGAGTTCGCTCCGTAAAATATTCGAACACATCCTTGAGAAGAAGGAAAAAAAGCATTACCTAAAATCTTACGAGGTAAAATGTAATGAAACGTATGCATATGATGATTGCATACAGTAACAACCTTAATGCTGTCGACCCAATCCATGTTAAGGTTTTCAGGCATCGTAGTCATCCAATCTCCCGTCGTACGACGTAAGAACATTCCGTGTTCTGCTGCCAGCCACAGGTCATATTCTCCAAAGTTCTGTATATTTTAGGCGAAAAAGTGTATCATGAAAACAATAATCTGCCGATGAAATAAATTAAAAAGGAGCGGGAAAGAAAAAAAAAAAAAAGAATAAACCTCATCGAGCGATTGCCTATCACTTCCGCTGAGAATAATTATAGTTGTCCTCGGGTCATCGCACAGCGTTTTCAAGGGATGCTTCAGTTCTTGGTGTAACTTAGGCTCCATGTCTTTGAATTGGTCGATCCTTCTTCCCTTAGTGTCCACCGCTTCGGTTACCGTTGCATTAAATCCCTGAAATATTTTCAGAACTTTTCACTTTCTAAAAATTCTTGGATCAGCCTGAGTTTACATTGCAAAAGAGAAGAAAGAGAAGATAAATATTGACTTGACGGTAGAATCACACCAGTATAAGCAAACGGTTATTCGACTGGGTGTAACGGTTGACAGCCTCTCCATAAGGGAGCGGCGGTGGAATTTGCCGTGTTCTCAGCTGAGCTTCAACGACAGTATCATTGAGTTCACTGCATAGAGATTGGATTAGATTGAAAATAAAAAGGAAAAAACAAGAAACACATCATGTAGGTGTATTGTATAGTATTGTATTGTATCTAAGCCACTACCTCACGAAAGTCTCGGCCCATTCTTGGGAGGTGTGAGTCGTAATATGCGTGAAATTATGCCTATGGCGTTTCTCCCTTTCATCGGCCGGCATAGTCAAGGCGTAGCCTATCGAAGCGGCGACTTCTGTGATATTCCATGGATTCACTAGGATTGCTCCAGCCCCAAGAGACTGTGCTGCGCCCGCAAACTGATAGAGAAGAGTCCGTTAAAAAAAATTGAATCTTGGAAGAAATATGTAATTAGAAAGTTAAGATTGGATGGGTTTTTAGTTTACCTCACTTAAGATGAGCACGCCTTTCTTCGAAGCTTGGCAGGCCACGAACTCGTAGCTGACGAGGTTCATCCCGTCCCTTAAGGAGGTAACCAACGCAACATCTAGAAGATGATTACGTTATTCGATTATGGGTTCATTAGGTAAAAAGAAAAAAGAAAAACGAAGGGTATTCGGTAAACTGATCGTATGAGGAGAATGCATACCAGTGACAGCGTATAGAGCACACAGAGCATGGAAATCAAGAGAACGATCCTATTACAAAAAGAAAGATTTGCATGGAAATCAGCCGCGTTTCTCAAGGAACAAACATGGATTTCGACGGTTATATAGAGAGGGGGTTCTCACCAGATGATGTATTGGAACAGCTGTAAGAGTCCCAAATCTTCCATTTATCCGCCCCACGATTTCATGAACTTGAGATGACAGCTTTTGGTCTGCCAAGAATAAATGAATATAAGTGACTACTAACAAAAGAGCAAAAAGGTGAGCATGAGGAATACGGACATTCGGGGACATCTGTCCTTGTTGGCACGGCGATTTGAACTAGAACTACTTTGTCACGCCAAATGGGATTCTCTTCAAGAAACTTTTCAAATGCCAAGATCTTCTGTGGATTCCCTTGATCATATCCAAACGGTCAACGCCCAGCATCACCTGTTTGATTCATTACATTATTATCCAGCTTCATGTCAAAGAATCATTATGCATAAGTGTTATGTCTAAGACTACCTTTCGTCCAGCAAATCTCTCTTGCAGTCTCTTATGTGATCCTTCACCTGAGGAAGCTCAAGGGCTCTAATGAACCGCTCCGAATCTATGCCTATGGGAAACTGCACTTTTCGACATGCAAAAATCAGTAGTTACAGTGCAAGGAAACAAAGCCAATATAATGAATATCAGCCTAGCGTATACTTACTGCAGCCACACGAGTGAGCTTCCCTTGATCTTCAACACCATCAGGGGTGCCCTCGAGCCCAAAATACGAGCGCAGGCACTCACAAAGTGCCTAGCGTAATCGTACGTGTGGAATCTGTACGCATAAAATTCATAAGAAAAATGGAAAAAGAAAATACGTTTAAAAATCCACTCTCAAATGGGGCCCACCCGACTAAGTCAGCGGCTAGGACAGATCTCAGCAGCTCCGACCTCGAAGGCAGAGTTCGATGGATCTCAGAGGAGGGAAACGGTGTGTGAAGGAACCAACCAACTTTCATGTTGCTGTTATGCTCTTTCAGACACTTTGGAAGGAACATCAGATGGTAATCGTGGCACCACACAACGTCTCCTTCTCTGTAATTCTCATAGACAACATCTGCAAACATCTGATTCGCCTTCTTGTAAGAAGCAAACTGAGACTGAAAGCTACGAGTCGTTGCAAGGCGATCCTCTTGGGGAAGTCCGAGGTAATGGAAAAGGGGCCACAGTATGTTGTTGCAGTATCCATTGTAGTATTGGTGCACTGTTTCCTCATCAAGAAACACGGGGATACACCTCTATAATACGATGATGAAAAGGCAACTGAGAAAAATTTAGTACTCAGACATAATAAAAATGGCTTGTGTAATGAAATGCGAAGGGTAACCTTTTCGGCAAGAGCTTTGGTAAGCGACCTCTGTCCAATTTCGTCGGGAACGTTCACGCCAGCCCACCCTATCCACCTTGCCTCGAAATCATTGATGCCTTTTAACATGTGCAAAAGACACATATTTCAAGAATCATCATCATCTCCACCTAATCATGGTTTGACAAAATCAAGAAACAGTAACCAAAGAAAACATCTATCTAGCCCTTTTTGGCTTTACCCAGAAGAGCGCTGACTAGGCCTCCCACGCTGATTTCAAGATTCCATGAATCTTCGCCGGTTCTTATTGCAGAGACGGGCAAACGATTGGCTACCACGAGCAACCTCTGCTTAGGAGCACGGGTGTCCTGTTTATTATTACCGTTATCGTTGATGTGTTTGCCTGAAACGATTCCCGGGAAGCAATCGTCGTCCCGAGGGGCCTTTTCGCCGTAATCTGATAAGTCTATGTCGTTTATGTTGCTGTAAATATCAGAATCGCCATTGATTTCTCTGGCTTCTTCGGCAGAACGAGGCGACCTGCTCGACCTTCGTAGTTCTCTTTCTCTTAACAACCTCTCCAGCCTACTTGTAGGTATGGATGAAGCAGAAGTACAATGGGCGTCATTCATATGTGCGATTATTAAATTATCCTGCAAATATCATCAAAGGATTGGTTGCTACATTGGTTAGTAATGCTTCAATTATGATGAATACAAAGGCACAGTGCCAGCAAAAATCTACCCACAAGTCATTTCAAGCCACATATTTTCGGGATCAATAAAGATTAAGCAATGATAAAAAGAGTAACACAAATGAGTTGAAAATCTGTGCACAGTTGCTGAGTTGATGATAGCAGAGAACAGCATAAGTTGGCAATTCATGTGATTATCTCAATAGAAATGCATGCACATTCATCTGTATCTCATTCTCCACACGCGCTTACTGAGTGATACCGATTCATCGTAAACCCCAATTCTCGAATCGAAACTAGGGAAAATAAAAATCCCAAATCGAGCAAAATCGGGAGATTCTATAACAACGCAGAATCAAATGAAGTAGAAAGCGACAACGAGCGAGGGTTTTACCAAATTGTTCAAGGAAAAGCTATGGCCTTTAGACGATTCCATCTTCTTCGTCTTCTTCAGCTCCTGCGTCTCCTAAAGATTTAGGAATAATTTCCAAAAACTCAGTGAATTAAAGAGAAAAAATAAATAAACGCATGGTTTGATTCTTGAGCTGACAGTGCTCCACATAAAGACGAGCGAGTGCAAGTTGGCAGATGCAAATTTCCAGGACGATATTTATAGAAGGATGTGGCCTAGGAAAAAAAAAATTAGAAAGGCTGAAAAAAAATAAAAATTAAAAGGAAAATTGATTGCTCTGCAGCAGATGTAACAGATTCATCAAACCATATACAACACTGTCACATAGGCATGAGTGTAGTAATATTAGAGAGAGAAGATGGGTAACAACTCAGTTTTTTTTTTTTTCTTTTTTCCTTTTCTAATATTATTTTCGTATTTTTAATTCATTATTACGACAATTTTACTATTTTAATTATTTCATTTCACCTCTTCACCGTTCACTATTTCGCCATGCAGAATTGTGCCACGAGGGAAGGCAATGACGTCCGCTCTTCGAAAACGAAATAAATCTATTTCTTTTTTCTTTTATTAGTCGGTGAAAGGTCACGCGCTCACGATAGAAAGTTAATGCTTTTTCCTATTTTAACACATCTTTTTTTGGAATTTTTATGTGGAAATTAATGAACCGTCTAGTCTTTCACTAGCACGGTGACAAATCAAATCGTATGGCAATGTGGTAGGACTAGTTTTTGTTACAATAAGTGCATTTGGTAAATGAATTTTTTGGTGTAGTTTCTAAATGTACATTTATTTTTTAATAGTATTTGATGAGAATAGACTTTTGAAAAGTTGGAGGATGTAGTTTTAAAAAGTGAATAAAAGTTGATTCTCTCAAATGGACTTTTAGAGAAATAATTTATTTTGTCCATATAAGATTTTTTACCAAACATATTTACTTCTCAAAAGTTCAATTTAGAAGTGCTTCCAAACACCCTCCACTCCAATAGTATCCACGATTTGTTAAATAATTATCGAAATATCATCTAATATATCCCTTGTGAGATGATCCGAACAAAATTATATATTAGGAAAATACATCGAAACTATATAAATAGAGACGAAGAAAAGGGATTTGAGATCAAACAGGGGTAAGAGTACAATTATTCTTTTTTTTTTCCAACGTTAACTCTTTTTTCATTCAAAATAAATAAATAACATAGGTTAAGTTAAACAGTCTGAACAACTCTTCGACAGTAATAGAAATTCGATAGCGACAAAAGCTCTCATTAGAGAGAAATGGACATAAATCGACACCAAAAAACATGGGAACAAACCCCCAAAATTAAGATTTAAAAGTTTAAAGAAGGACGAAAGACCCTCCAACAATCAGCCTAACAGTTCATAATAAATACGACAAAGCTCATCTATAGAAATATTCACCTTCTAAAGCTTGTCTTCAATGGGAATAATGCTCCAACATGGTTTACAAGAGGAGACAAAGCTCCCTAAGCGGGCATCGTTTGTTACATTTTTCTCCCTCTTGTAATTTTATACTCTCTCTCTCTCTCTCTATATAATATATATATATTGTTGAGATTTTGGCGCCTATAGTTTCGAATTTTGCGTTCTTTCGTGGGTGTGTGAAGATCAAGTCGAAATATTCGATCTTGATGTGTAAACCGGTCGAAAACTAGAGAAGATAAAACCAGAAAAACAGAGAAATTAACGTGGTTCGACTCACTTCGAGTCTACGTCCACGGATCAATCGTTTTCTTTTATTCTTGAAGAGATTACAAGTATCACACTTACTCTCTATTTTCTTAGTACAAAGAGAGCTAATTCGCCCTATATATATACGAGATTAAGTCTAAAAGGTTCCTACTTCGTCACAGAAACTGTTGGAATTGCTTTAAACAAAACACTCGCGCTCCACGGCCTCGTCATTGCCTCACACGGCCGTGAAGACATTGGGAATCAAGGTCCTTGCATTCTAGACCTTCCCCACAGCCGTGGGTCTTCAACGAACTTGAACTGATCGAAACTGCGCACTCTGCCTCAAAACTAGCGTCCCCCACGGCCACCAACGCAACCTCCACGGCCTTGGAGGTGTCGGGCTCTCGCAGTTGCCCTTTGTTGCCCAGTGGGTCCCACCGCCATGGGCCCTCTTGCTTATGGCCGTGGGGTTCATGGCCCGAGCCCATTTTCACCCGTTTTCGCTCCGATCGATCCCTGAGTTGTTCCCAACGATTTTACCACCGAATACTCGAGTTTTGGGTCACTAATTCCCAACACACACACGCATATACACACACACACACACACATATATATATATATATACATATCAACTACGGCTGTAAATGAGTCGAGCTCGAGCCCAATATTATATTTACATATCAACTACGCTGTAAATGAATCGAGCTCGAGCCATTTTCTGGGCTCGAGCTCACTTGAGCTCTGATGAGCTCGAATTCGAGCTCGTAAAGCTCGTTGAGCTCGAGCTCGAGCTTTTTAAAAATTAATATATTTATTTATAATTTTAAAGACTTAAAAAAAAAGCGAGCCTGTTCGTGAGCTTTCAAGCTCTTATGTGTGGGCTCAAGTTCGAGCTGGACAAAAATGAGCTCAAGTCCGAGCTCAACATAAATGAACTCGAGCTCATTTTTGTCGAGCTCGACCCAAGCTTTTGTCGAGCCGGCTCGTCGAGCTCACGAGCTCGGCTGATCTCCCTAATATCAACATTCTTCCACATTTCTCTACAAATCCTACACCTAACATCCTTTCTCCTCGTTCTTCCATTAATGGAGGTTATTGTCTTTTTTTTTTTCTTTTTTTTTTCTCTTTTTTTCTTTTCTTTGCTCTTTTCTTGTTTTTGCTCGTGCAACGATTCCTCGCTCCCTTCAGATTAGGGGTGAGCAAAAATATCCGGAAACCGGATTCCGATCCGGTATCCGGTTTTCAAACCCGAAAAAATGGATATCCGTTTTAAAAACCGGATCGGATATCCGATCCGATTTATTTTAAACTAAACCGGATCGGATACGGATAGTGGTTTGTCTAAAATCCGATATCCGGTATCCGGTTTTATATTTTAAAAAAAATAAAAAAAATAAAAAATAGTCCAAAAAGAAAAATGAAGGTCCAAAAAGGAAAAAAATCATCAAGTAGAATATTTAAATTTATATTATTTTTTATATGCAAAAAACTTTGTTAGAGAATTGAGATAAAAAAAAAAACATAAAAACATCGAGACGCGAGTTAAAAAATTAATGTGAATTTGTGGTATTGTGTTTATTATTTATTATGTAATTTTGAATCATAAATTCACATATTGTCTCAATTAATATGTCTAGAAATTCTTATATAAAAAATATATTTTTTATGTGATAAGAAATAAAAAAATATGATTTTCAAAAGAAAATAATAAAAAATATAAGAAAAATAAATTTAAAAACCGGATGCGGATATCCGTGTAAATATCCGAATAAACCGGATATCCGATTTCCGGATATCCGATTAAAACCGGAGCGGATACGGATACCTTTTTCAATATCCGAAAATTCGGATATCCGAATTTCGGATATCCGAAAAACCGGATATCGGTTTTGCTCACCCCTACTTCAGATCATGTCTTGGGCCACATGAATCTTTATTATCGGTATTGGGCCACATTGAATTTTGTGACCGACATGTTTATACTGTGCATGTGATGTGACGTTGGGTTCAACAATCCTCTCCCATTATATATACAGTATTCACTTGGTAATTGTTATTGAAAAAACTAAATTGAAATAAAAAATAACTTTCCGTGAAAAAAAATTGTTTGAATCTAATACTTCACGAACTATTGTATCTATTAAACATAAGAGATGGGTTTGTTCATAGGTGAAAAGATGTCCTCAATCCTGAATAAACATAACCCTCCAGTAGATTTCTGCCCCAATAAGAACGTCCATTTTTGTAATACCCATAAAGTGTAATTTTGTAATCTAGAAATTTTGAGTTTGAGACTTCGGGTAGAAAATATAAAGTATAGAAGTTTCGAATTAATACGGATACTTAATAGGAAAATACCCGAAAATAAAATTCGGACAATAGAAATAATTTTAGGTCATAAGGTCAATTTTCGGGTGACATGCAAGATTAATTTTCTATTAGTACTTAATTTTCGGGTGAAGTATTAGAATTCTCGGTGAAAATAATTTGTGGACACTAAGGAAGTTTTCGGGTAAGGCTTGGACTACTTGAGTGATACGAATTTTCGGTTTATAAGGACGAAATTCGGATGACAAAATTTTCGGGTGACATGAAGTTTACGAGTAAGAAATATTAGAAGGTTTACTTAGTTTAAGAGGAAAACTTTATCACCTACTTGTCATTTCATCACGAATTTCCAAACCTCATACTTATCTACTGCTTCATCAAGTAAAAACCCTCACAAGTAAAAAACATAACAAAAACGAGAGCAAAAGCAAGGGATAAAGCAAGAGACTTCCATAATTCTACCATGATTAAATTCGGCCAGCTAAGGGATCGAATTTCAGACGTGAGGTAGTTGAAATGTATCATCTACAACACGTAAATATTTAGTGCTTAATGTAATAATGTGTTTTTAATATCTTACGTGACTCGTACGATGATTATGTGAATTTTCGGGTGTGTTATGTGTACGAAAAGCGAGTTTTTGGGTTTATGTGTGGAATATGTCATGTTTTTTGGTTGTACATGCATTTATATGGAATTCAAAGGTGTTAGGAAGGTTTTCGGCACTAGAACAATTTTCGAATAGATAAGTATTTTCGGGCAGATGAACATTTTCGGGTGTTTGAATGTTTCGGCTTATATAAGTTTTCGGCATTTAAATATTTCCGGGTCTTCTCAAATAAATGTTCGGGCCAGAAAGAAGTTTTTGGCGAATTTTAAATTTGTGAAAATATTTTCGGGCTTCAAGTCAAGTATTTTCGGGTAAGAGTTTTCGGCGTGTGAGAATTTTCGGCACTTAAACACTTTTCGGGCCCCTAAGAAATTTTCGGGCATTGACCATATTTTCAAGTCAAATGATTTTCGGCACGTTTCGGTATTTAAGCATTTTCGGCTCTAGAAAATTTTCGGGCACATGAAGTTTTCGGCACACAAGGTTTTTCGGCCCGAAAAGTTTTCAGTACTGAATATTTCGGGCATTCGAAATATTTTCTGGTCTTTTCAACTTTCGGGTCTTTAAATAAATTTTTGGGCATTTAGCAAAGTTTTCGAAAAGAATTTTCGGGCTTCCACTGTTCAAACTTAATTTCGGACGTTGACCACGTATCAAACCATTTTCGGCGTCTAAGACAATTATCGGGCTGCAACTTTCGGCGTGAGTCAAAATTCGGGTCTTTGGTCAAATTTCGGGCCAAGAGGGAATTTTCGAGCAAAAAAACAAAATTTTCGGGCCAAAATCGGAATTTGTGGAGAAAATGATTTTTAGCATAATATTGCATTTTATTTGCATGACACTTACATTCCATATCAGTACGAGTAATGGTGACCGTGTTGACACGGTGACACTATGAAGTGTCGATGAGCGGTGTAGAATGTGGACAATGTCGGTAGTCGACTCCGTAGTGGAGTTTGAGGTTAGTACTAGGGCACCAGAGGGAGACGAACGTGATCGATCGTCTACTCGGATGCATTGGAGTGCAGTTTGAGCTGCAAATTGTCTGATGATTTGCGAAAGGAGCGACCTGGTAGGAGGATGTCTGGCGTGAGCAGAAGGAAATTCGGGAGGGAGCAACCTGGCCTGATCGGTCAGTGTAGGCTACCCGAGCACGGGCCCCTGACTCGTATTTTATTGTGCGCGCGTGGTGGCGAGTCTAGCCTAGGGCCCTGATGTGATGTGTTGAAATGTGATAGGTTGGGACGAGATTAAAAAGTCGAGCGTGCATTTCTTGTGAGGTATGTTGGATCGGGATTCGAGTGCACGATGCATTCACGCATATTTTCACATATTGGGCAAACGCTCAGTGTTTACGTGTTGTAGGTACGACTGAGTCTGACTTGTCGCGACTTGGTGGGCTGTTGAAGGTGACTCCACGGACTTTTGAGGATGGGGATGTACATCGATGAAGACTTGTGGAGCGACGTTAGGATATTTTGACATCTTGGGGCTACGACCTTTGTAAAGATACGATTTTGTAAACCGTATTTGATGTAAATATATTTTAGGTTATGAGTTTTTGTAAAATGGGATTTCCGCAGCTTTCGTTGTGAAAATCCTCCAATAATCGTAATTTGAGAATGAGGGTCGCCACAATTTTTCCATTTATACGCCTCGAACATCCTCCTGAATCTTAGTCATATCATTCTCTTTCTATCGTCATGAAACATGATGATCATTATGTATGTTTCATACTTCAAAACTTGCTTGAGAGTCCAAAAACATCGGTGGGATCATTATGTATGTTTCATACTTCAAAACTTGCTTGAGAGTCCAAAAACATCGGTGGGGAGAGTAAAACTTTATTCTTTTTTTTCCCAACGTTAACTCTCTTTTACATTCAAAATAAAATAAATAACACACGTTAAACAGTTTGAACAAATCTCCGGCAGTAATACAAATTTGATAGCGACAAAAGCTCTCATTAAGGGAGAAACGTACACAAATTGACAGCAAGAAACAAGCAAATCAAGTCCCAAATTAATATTTAGAGTTTAGACAAGAACTAAAGACGCTCCAACAATCAGCCTAACACTTCCTAATAATGACTATTAAGCCTAACTCTAAAGTAATATTCATCTTCTAAAGCTTGTTTTCAATAGGAATGACACTCCACATGGTCTACGAGGAGACAAAGCTCTCGAACCATCATCATTTGTTACATTCTCCCTCTTGTAATTTCATATTCTCTCTTTATTTCTCTCTCAATATATATTTTAATACTTATAAGCGTCGATAGGTCATATGAATAGTGTTTCGCAATCATCACCCTATTAGTCTACTATTTCTCGTAAGAATGACCTATTATATCGTGTGAGATTCATTTTCCAGGCATGACACAAAATACGACATCGTCCTTTGCCTTCTTTGTTGTTTTCATAATAAAATAAGGGGATTTTATAATAAAATCCCTAATGATGTTCAAACTTAGGGATCAGTCCCCGTAAGAATTGTTTTGTGAATAGGTGCTTCCACTAGGCAAAAAATTAATGTAAACTCCCTCATGTTCTAATTTACTGTAAAAAGAAAAGGAAAAAGAAAAAAAAGAAAAAAAAAAAAAAATCCATTCCATTTCGCAATGATCATCATCTTCCCCGTTAGGACATCGAATCAATTCCAAAATCCTCACAACCTCTCCATCTCAGGCCGATTCGACGGCACCTGAGAAGCACAAACTAACCCTAATTTCACAATCGGCGCCGCCTCTTCCATCGGAAAATCGCCGGCGAGCCTCCCATCCATAATTTCCTCCACCCTACCCTCGCCCAGAGCCGCCCTCGCCATATCGGAGAGAACAACCACGTCATCCTCCATGCACTCGACTGGCCTCTTCCCACTAACCACCTCGAGAATCAAAATTCCAAACCCATAAACGTCGCACTTTTCTGGCAATTTCACCGATGGGCACGCAAATTCAGGCGCCATGTACCCTAACCCACTTTGTATCTCACCGCTCAGTACGTATCAGTCCATGTAAGATACGAGCAGTTTGAGTTTGAGCCCTCATCGTGGAGGTGTTTGTGTAAGCTTCCGCCGGGCAAATACGCTCGTTTATCAGGAGCTGTAATGAAGGTGTCCAATGGTACCCTTCGATGGCAGCAATGTTTTCGTGCCTGATATTTCCTAGACTCTAACTTCCCTTTCGAAATCTTCCTGGTTTTTCACAAATACACTCGTTCGGTATACGTTACCAAACCCGCCCCGGCCCAGTTCGTCTTTGTTGAGAAGGGATTGCGCGCGCTAACAAAGGTGGATTCGCCTGAGAACATCACTACCTTACTGTAGTTAGCTGCTTCTTCATTACCCGCGATGGGCTGAATCATCTCCTTCGCCGCCCGAGAATGTGAAGTTGTTAGCAGCCGCCGAACAAGCCTCCATGGAAGTTCGAGCAAGAACCTCGAGTACGGAGCCTCCATGGAAGTTCGAGCAAGAACGTTTGTGGGATCGAGCCAATTAGGGCGTTCTCGGCATGTTTATGTACTGCAAGATGCTGAAGTTGCCTATCAATGGCGGGATTTCGCCTGACAATGTGTTCGACGATAGGTGTAAAACTCAAAGGGTTTTAATTGACTGCAGCCAAACGTCGGGCAAGGCGATGCTTCCTCCGTATTTATTACATGGGAGTTCTGCTGAATGCGAAGTCGATCCGGCGACAAATAAATTCGAAGATTGTTTGCATATTTTCATGCATGTCTTGTTGGTTTTATTTGGGGATGTCGTCCACTGATATTTTTGGATGGAACCCACATTAAGAAAAAGTACAAAGGAAGTCTATTAGTAGCCGTGCATGGCGAAGGATGCGAATGATGATCTTTTTATGGTACCTCTTATAGATTGTGCGTGAAGTGTATATCAATCAATTTTATAATCTTGGCGACGATCCATGACATTCCAACTTGATATTTTGATTAAACCTACGTATGTTAGTCATATATAATTCGGCACAATTTGCAGGCATTTTCTACATAAAAACTTGTATTTCGGGTCGAATTTAAGTACTTTTGCCCTGATTTTGAGTATTTTGTTATCGAATTTAAGTATCCAGTTTAGTACCAAAAAGAGATGGGGAAAACTCATCTTTCGGTCTTACATTAGGTATTTTGAGTCTCGATTTAGGTATTTTATTACTGAATTCGAGTATTTGGCCTTGTATGAAGGTGAAGTTGCTAGAAACTCATTTTATGTTGTTGATGAAGAGCAATGTCCTTATTATATAAGATGATAAGAACTCATCATTTCATACTTGGATACTTCGACCCAATTCACAAGTATTTTATGCACCAATATAAGTATTTTGGTGTTAAATGGGTATTTTCAGTCTCGATTTAGGTATTTTGTTGCTGAATATGAGTATTTTGCCTTGTATGAAGGTGAGTTGCTAGGAAACTCATGTTATGTTGTTGATGAGGAGCAATGTACTTATTATGTAAGATGTGATAAAAAACTCACCATTTTAGAATTGGATACTTCGACCCAATTCGCAAGTATTTTAGCACAGATATAAGTATTTTTGGTCTTAAATAGGGTATTTTCAGTCTCGATTTAGGTATTTTATTGCTGAATATGAGTATTTGCCCTTGTATGAAGGTGAAGTTGCTAGAAAACTCATGTTATGTTGTTGATGAGGAGCAATGTACTTATTATGTAAGATGATAAAAACTCACCATTTTAGACTTTGATACTTCAACCCAATTTGCAAGTATTTATGCACAGATATAAGTATTTTTGGTCTTACATTAGGTATTTTCAGTCTCGATTTAGGTAGTTTATTGCTGAATTCGAGTATTTGGCCTTGGATGAAGGTGAAGTTGCTAGAAAACTCATTTTATGTTGTTGATGAACAGCAACGTCCTTATTATATAAGATGTTGATAAAACTCACCATTTTAGACTTTGATACTTCGACCCAATTCACAAGTATTTTATGCACAGATATAAGTATTTTTGGTCTAAATTAGGTATTTTCAGTCTCGATTTAGGTAGTTTATTGCTGAATTCGAGTATTTGGCCTTGGATGAAGGTGAAGTTGCTAGAAAACTCATTTTATGTTGTTGATGAACAACAATGTCCTTATTATATAAGATGTTGATAAAAAACTCACCATTTTAGACTTTGATACTTCGACCCAATTCACAAGTATTTTATGCACAAATATAAGTATTTTTGGTCTTAAAGTAGGTATTTCAGTCTCGATTTAGGTATTTTGTTGCTGAATTCGAGTATTTGGCCTTGTATGAAGGTGAAGTTGCTAGAAAACTTATTTTATGTTCTTTGCAAGAACGTCTATTGCGCCCCCGTCGTTGACATCTTCACTCGTTATCGAACCAATTCATTTAAGACAAAGTTTTGGATTTTCATCAACATATTTACATAATTATGACAAGGATCATCACCACTGCTAGTATTAATTTTGTTCTCGCAAACTGACTGCCGCATTAGATGAAAACCTATCCTTTTCTCGTTGATAACACAAATTGTGATAATGTTAGAAAGATGTATGGTATTAAAATTTTGGCATAAAATATTTGTACCAATAACGAACATTGTATACACAAGAATGCGACGAACCAAAGTAATAGCAAGTAGCATCAGTCATAATACATAAAAATTAACCATAACATAACTACGGTACAATCACCGAAATATCAAGAGACCAACTCTCATTCTGTCATAAGGAATTCCAATAATAACATTGGTGCACGATAAAATCTGCTTTGAACATTAAAGCTTATGCGTCTCAAAACAGTTGCTTCTCAAATACATGACCTCACCTCATATCGACTAGCTCTTCACTAGTCTCAGGCTTCAGGTAGTGTATGAAGCCAAGACCTTGTAGGAACTGAAATGATTCAAAGCATCGAATAGCTTTAGAATGTGCAGTTTTAGCACTAAAATGGCAGGTTCTCGAGCAAAACACTGCTATGTAGACAAACATAAAATAAGAACTTTGGAGTTCATCTCTAAAGTGTAACATCTCTTAGCCCGCCATGAGCTTCTGGCTAGCTGCTTCTTCAAGAAAGAAATCATCACCAAAATCAGCCATAACCCATCTGTTCATACTTAAAATCTTCTTCGAATCCTCATCTACATCAGCGCTAGACAAATTACAACATGCGTTTCATCATTCAACAACTCCAATACCCCCTATCCTCGATTCTGTCCAAATGCCACCTTTTATCTTCAAAGCGGGCACTTTAGTTCTACTGTCCGCCATCACCGACTCATCACCGTCGCCACTACGAAGAAGACGAAGCCTTCTTTTCGATCAGGTGTTCCTAATTTCTCGAGTCACCTTCTTGGTCAATCGAGACGATCCGATGTTCGATTGCAACTATTTTCTCGATGGCAAGTGAGAAGCAAATGCACAAATTCTAGCTATCTGTGATCGATCGATCGTCATGCCCTATTTTCTCTCTCCACAACTTTCTAGACATAAAAGGAAGGACAAATGGGTAATTTACCATATGGGAGTTAAAACAAAATTTTTTTGCCTATTTGTCAGCAGCTAATCACAAGACGAAACAAGAGGGGACTGATTCCAAAGTGTAATATTGGATTAGGTATTTATCTCCAAATTCCCCTAAATAATGATGAGAACCATGGGCATTTAAGTCTTCTAAAACCTTAGAGACAAAATTGCACCAAACATGCCAATCAAGTTCCTTTTTTTTTTCGAAAATTGTAATCTAAGTACTAACTCTTCTAAACGTTACCAACTTTTAGAAGTTCTTTTATTTATAAACTTTATGAGTATTTAATAAAATATTTTTCGTAATTTTTTTAAAGAAATATATGAATTGTGAGTAGTTTTTGTTGTTATGTTATAATATTAAACAATTACTTTGCATGATGTATGTGCTGTAATTAGAAAAAATTTCATTACAGCCATTCATTAAAAAATATAGTGGGTCGCGAATTTTTTTCAATCTTTGACGTAATTTTTATAATATATTTTCGCACTTAATGCTGTGTGTATTGGTTTAAATAACATAGAATATGATACGAGCCATCAAACTTTACTCGGAGCCACAAATTTCTACCACATATATACTATATAGGAAGTTTGGCCATGCAAAATATTTGTGAAAGTGTAAGACAAGAATTTTAAATCTAATAATAATAATGAAAAAGTTATATATATATATATATATTAGTTAAGTCAAATTATTTAGATATTTGTAATTTCTTGGTTGTGAACTATATATAATCTTGTTATCATATTACATGAATATTTTGTGTATGCATTGTCCAATGAAAGATACAAGAGCTGCC
>JAPQWV010004771.1:0-26622 GCA_027422505.1 Craterostigma plantagineum
CTTTGGTCAGAAACAGAGTCTTAACACCATTTTCGGTTAAATAATCCGTCAGCAATCTGAAATAGATACGGAGGAAACAGTAAAATACTTGTTTTTAGTATAATATATCCAACTTCCTAGTTCAGAATCATATCGAATTAAAGACACATATCCATTCGTCGATTTTCATACGCCTATAAAAAAAGAATATCTGATTTTTGTTCCTTAGTCTTGAAGCTGAGTTCAACTGCTCCATTCTCTATATTCATACGTCGTGTGAATTTTACTTAATTTAAACTCCCATCCCTCATTTTTGTCCCCTTTCTTCCTTAAATCTCTGTGTCTTCTTCTGAGATCTCCTTCTTTGTCACGTTTCAGCTGACCCTTGTGTTAATCTTCTTCCCTTCGCCACCGCCATTTCTCGAAAGATTTCATTTTTTTTTTTCAATTTTTTTGTTCAGCCCCACAAAAGAAAAAAAAAGGAAAGAAAAAGAAAGAATCACGAGACCCACATTCAGTTTGCCGTTGTTCCAAGGCTCCGATTTGATTCTTCGCATAACGTGGGTTTACCTTTTGCTCATCGATTGCGCCTTCTTTTTCCTTTATTCGTATTATTTCTTGAAAAAAAAATTGGTGGCTATGGATCTGGGCAAGAGGCGCCGCTCGGTGCTGCCGTTTCTCTTTCTGGCGGTGGCGGCGGAGATCACGCGCTTTGCGACGGCCAATGTGGTGTTTGAGGTTCACCACAAGTACGGTGGCCGTGGGAAGGGGAAAGCGCCCCTCGCCGTGCTGAGGAGGCACGATTCCAATCGCCATGGGAGAATGCTCGCCGCCGTCGATTTCGAGCTGGGCGGCGATGGGTCGCCGACGGATGCTGCGTACGTCGTGAATTAAAATTAATTAATTTATTTTCTTTTGCCCTTATTTATTGTGTTTGAAAACTAAGTGGTCGACGTTGGCTTCTGTGGGTTACATTAAAACCGTTTTGCTCGTAATCTGAGTTGATTTCTTGATTTGCTATTCTTGAGGTCTATGCTAGCCTTTCCTTTCCAGGTCTAAATTAATGTGAGCTTATTATGATCTCCTTTGCCCTTTCTATTACAGAAGTTATTAATTTCTTGTAAGAAGTGGAAGTATTATTGCCCAAATTGCATCTAATTATCCTGACTAAAGAAATGAGAACATACCCTCGATCGACATGCCCGCATGTGTAATAACATGTCCATTCTCTAAGCTTCTCTTCATTCACACTTTCCCTGCTTACTATACGAATCTTTCTTCACTATATATATATATATATATATGTATATATATATATATATTGACTGTGATTTCCAATCATCGATTGTCTGAGATAAATATATTCGCAGACTTTACTACACTAAAATCGCAATTGGGACGCCCCCGACCGACTACCATGTCCAAGTAGACACGGGGAGTGATATTATGTGGGTGAACTGCCAAGGTTGTCAGAGATGTCCCACGAAAAGCGATCTCGACGTACGCTTTTTCTTCTTTTTTTTTTCTCGTTTTCGCTTTTTTTTTTTCCGTCGAAATTTTAGAGATTGAGCGATTGTAGAATGTATCAGATACCATTGAAGCAGTACGACATATCGACCTCTTCGACTGGAAAAACGGTGACTTGCGACCAAGATTTTTGCGAGACCGTATTCACGGGCCAAAGCCCAAACTGTAGGCCGGCTGAGCTGTCAGTACGCCGTTACTTACGGAGACGGTAGTAAAACCGAGGGTTACTTCGTAAGAGACTACTTCACTTTCGATCGAGTGTCTGGGAATATGCAGACCGCAACTATGAACGGGTCGATAGCATTTGGGTCCGCCTCTTTTTTTCTTGTTTTTACAAAATTGGGATACATTTCTTTTAGCTATGACGAATTAATTCTTGAATTTCGTTCGTTTCTTTTTTTCGCTTCTTAAATGTAAGGTAGGTGCTCGGCTAGACAATCTGGGAGTTGGGCTCGTCTTCCCAGGCCGTGGATGGGATCATTGGGTTCGGGCAAGCAAACACTTCGGTGCTTTCGCAGCTCGCATCGTCGGGGAAGGTCAAAAAGGTCTTTTCGCACTGCTTGGACGGCAACAGAGGGGGCGGGATATTCGCCATTGGGGAGGTCGTTCAGCCGAAAATTACGAGAACGACCCTCGTCCCCAATACGTATGCCTTTTTCTTACGACATTTTTTTTCGCGATTTATTTTATTGGCCCTCGGTCGTCCCCAATACGTATACTTTTCTCTTTTTTTTTGGGTGTTCCTCAGGCAACATTATAATGTATATATGAAGGCGATCGACGTTGGCGGGAAGTTCATTGATCTCCCAACGGACTCGTCGGATACGGTTGGATCGAGCGGCGGGACGATAGTCGACAGCGGTACGACTTTGGCTTATCTCCCGTCGGGCGTTTATCGACAGGTTATGGATAAGGTACTTTGACTTTGTGCGTCGTAATTTAGAAATAAGTTTTCGTTTCGAGGAATGTGCACCACCTATAGCTCCAAGGAGAATTCTTTCCTTCGAGATTCAAGTTATATTCATTTCATACTGTAAAATAAGGTTAGTCTCGTAGGACGTGACGTGACGCTATCAGGACATCCAACTTATAAGGTTGTAAAGGACACTAACTTTAAAAACTGAAGCAATTTAAGAGAACGATGCTAAATTAGTGGGGCTTCGCTGGACCAACTTTTTAGGTTTTCGACCCGCCGTGTACTTAAATTGCTTTGATTTTTAAAGTTATTATCCTTAAAAGTTTCTAATCTGTAAGTTGGATGTCCTGAAAGTTCTACGCTCCTCCAACTTGGACGACAGGAGGTAAACCATAAATAAATTTTTCAACAGCCAAACTCGTGTATCTGTTAACTTCATCATTGGCCTTCCTCGTTCATAGCGGTTCCTCTTCTTCTACGGCGCTCAATTTACCTCTCACGTCGTCCATACTTTGAAACCACTTAAAACCAAACCCAAATCCTTCAAGCGAAACATTGGAAATTTAAGTGTTAATTTAACATGATTATTACGCTAGATGTTTCTTTTTTCCCCGTCGTTGTTACCATAATTGTGAACTTAGGCGTATATCTATTTTGCCTTTAGATCATGGCCCAGCAAGCAGATTTGAAAACTCATATGGTTGAGAAGCAGTTCACATGCTTCTGGTACAGCGGCAAGTAAGTGCATCGCCTTAGACGTATATGATCATTTCTCTTACTATTAATATTGCTTGTTTTGGAGAACTGTTCGTATATGATGGTTCTTTTTTTTTTCCCTTTTGTATTTGCAGCGTCGATGATGGATTTCCTGTTGTAAGTTTTCATTTCGAGGATTCGCTTGCCTTGCCAGTTATCCTCACGACTATCTATTCGAAGTTCGTGTGAGTAACTAAATATTCCTTTTCGAAATAATTTGCTTTCCAAGCTATACGCCTAAATTGACCTTAAGACGTAAGATTGTTTGCGCTAGGATGGAGAGTAACTTACTTAGGCTCGTTGTGGCAAAAACAGCGGAATGCAGACGAAAGACGGCAAGGAAATAACTCTCTTAGGAGGTGGTTTTGCTCGAGCTTTTTTTTTTTCCATCAATTGATAATAAATAATGGGAAATTCGCGTATTCTTTTGCGCAAATTCTATTAATAGGTATTAATGCATTTGTTTTAAACTGCAGATGTCGCCTTAGCTGACAAGCTCGTTCTTTACGACCTCGAAACCAGACGATAGGATGGGTGCAATACAACTGTGAGTGTAGTAAATAACTTTGCGCCTTAGAATCATCGAATTTTCTGCTGAATGGAAATCCAAATATTCTTTTTGTCGTCGTCGGCGATATCTTCTTCAGGTTCGTCGAGCATAAAAGTGAGGGACGAAACGACTGGAAATTTATATTCCGTGGAAGCGCACAACCTATCTTCTGCTCTCCGTCGTCCTTATATGCAATGAATTTTATGACATTCCTCGTGTTCGTTGGCACCTTCCTCGGCCTTGTGCTATGAGCTCGGCGACAAGAAAACAGATTTAAGGACATGTTTGTTGTATTATTAGGTACTTGAATACAGATGTCGAACTTTTGTAAAAGAAAAAAATCGGTTCGATTCGGACATAGGCGTGCTCAGATTTGTTCAAAGTTGGTTTTTAGGGTTTGTTCATCATTTTTCTTGATATTCGACGGTGGTTCTATTATCACTCGGAAAATTTGAAGACTCGTGTTCTATAATTTATTATACGTGGTTAAATGACAGCTTTACATGTTTTACTGTTCGAGAGTGAGCTACGAATATAAGGAAAAAGATATAAGCCCTTTCTCATCTGTTCTGCATATCCGATTAATAACACACCCTTGTTGTGATGCAATATAAGGAAAAAAAGTGGCATATCAGCCCAACATAATCAACATCAAAGCATATTCAAAGGATGTCTTAAAATCAGTAAGCTAAATTATTCACAAATAATCGCCATTGTCTGTAAATATTAGAAAGAGCAGAGTAAGCTATGCAATCAGATAACAGGTTATATGAGAAAGCATGAACACGGACAAGGAAAATGGTGAGAACTCACTAAGCAAGATCGGATGTATCAGAAAGAACAAACAAATTCCATCAACGAATTATATAGACCTTAAAAAAACATCCCAAATCTTACGTCAAAAGGAAACGACACCGTACTAGGATTTTAGGTCGAGCGTTTAAATTAGACGAGCAAATGAAATCCCAGTTCTCTATATGCATCATTTCCTTTCTTTAACTACTCTCCTACTTCTCCTTCACCAAAATCCCTTCATCAATCAAGTTTCAAGAAACATGTGTAGAAACCGAATCGAAAATTCCGACAAACAAGAGCAAGAGCAGAAGGAAAAGAAATTAGCCAGCACGACGACTAACAAGTAACATAGCCCCAGTCAAGCATGACAACAAACAGATTACATGCGTCTTTTTCATTCATTGCCATTGACATAAAACAAAAATATAGCTTTGTCAAAAAAAAAAAAAGAGACACAACAGCACAAGGACATGGTACACCACACGACGAACAATACCGATTTAACATTATGGATATCAATGCAGCCAACAAAAGCAGGAGATTTTGATTACTTGACGGCGAAAAACTACTTCTTTAAGCTGCCTCGAACGCCTGGCTTGGGCTTGGAGGATTCAGGGACAACAACGGCGTGGAGATTATTGAGCTTGGCCTCCTCGAATGGGAGTTTCGGGTGGCGAGCTTCGTGGTGGATCTGCATGGACTTGATGTCCGGCGCGGTGATCTTACAGTGCGGGCACTCAAGCTTGGCGTGGCCGCCCTTCTCCTGGCCGGTGCGATCGGCCAAACCAGCCTTCCTCCGCCGCGATTCGTCGTCGCCGCGTCTAACTTCGCGGCGATTTCCTTGGCCGTGTGCTTCTTCGGCTTCGCTTTTCCGGTCATCGTGAATACCGTTTGCTAGCTAATCGAATCGAGGTCCAATTTCAGAGGTTGAATGGATGGGATTTGGCTGAGAATGTAAATGCGTGTGGATTCTGAAGAACGAAACGAACCTACAAGAACCCTAATTCTCCTCTCTATCGTATTTATATATCGAATAGCGATATCCTTTGTTCGGCTAGATTTTTGTGTGACGGAATTACAGTTAAATCCAATTATTATGAATATTTACGACTTAACCCGTGAAATACATATCTTAATTTCCTATGCAAGATAGTTCGAAAATATTAAAAGACATCATTTCATCCGAGACCATGTGCTCAAGAAGTAAGTAGACTGGAACATATTTCAACGGATCGACAAGTAGCAGACATCTTCAGGAAACCGCTCCCCGAAGCTAAGTTTACTTTCTTTCGAAATGCTTCAGGACTAATTATCTTAAAAGTCCTAGCATGAAGTCAAGGGGAACGATGTTATCTCAAATTAATTGATATGACGCAGTTGCCTAGACGTTTCAGAAATGTTGCATTTTGATGATTTCAGTGCATACTCCTTTTTTTCTTTTTTGAATCGGTCATTCCTTCATAAAAACCAGCCCATACACTTATCCAGTCGGTTTCAGTCAAAATCGATCTCAGTCAGCATCCACTAAGAAACTTAAACATATAAAATCTTATATCGTTTTAAGCTGAGCTTTCACTATCTGTACCGGATTTCCTTCTGAAACCGGAACTTGTCTTTAAACAATGGATATACACACTACCCATACTAGCTGGTTAAAGACCGACCTTGCTTCGATAAATGCACTTCATCAATGCACACAATACAAGTTATGTTTTGGTATAGCTGGCTTCGAGTTTGTAGGGTTATCTAAATACGTGAATAGTCTTGTCTTCCACGAATCTCTGACACCGGACAAGACGTAAAGCTTCGGAGTATTAACAGAAGAGATAAGGATCGCCAAGTTACTGTAGACCCGTGATACATCGCGACAGGATTCTCAAGTATTTAAGGACCTCGTCCCCTTTCTTGAAGCTCATCAGCTCAAAATCGACTCAGTTCACTATGCCTACACTTTCAAAATCTCCCCAAACCCTTCGCCAAAAGAAACTCACAACCAGAAAAAAGCCTCGCAGTCACCAGCCAAAATCCGGTCACTGTCTTTTCAGATCACCTCAAAGTTGTATCGAGGGGGCCATGGCCCCCCCCCCCCCCCCCCGAAAATTTTCGAAATTTTTACTACTATGTACAGTATAAAGCATAATGGGTTTATATAGCGTTTGATATCAAAGTTGTAGTTAAAATTCTTGTAGTGTGGTGGTGACGGAGACACCTCTTTCATTGTTTTTTTTCTATTAAAGTTTATATCTGTATCTATTTTGTCTTAGCGTGTTATTACCCTTTAATTTTTTTCTTCTTAGCGTTTTTTTTATTCTTAGTTTCTTTTCAAATTCTTTTTCTTTTTAGTCTTACCGCATTCTTAAAGAGCTTTTAATTCTTGTTAGTTTTTTTGTTTACTTTAGTTCTTAGATATTTTTGTTTTTTAACCAAATAATACAACTAAATTCATTATAAATATATTTTAGTTTTTTATGTAATATATATTTTATTGTCTTTCATCTTTTCTAGTTGCATTATATTTTTATGATGCACTCACATTATATATTTTATTGTCTTTCATCTTTTCTCCTTTATTTTCTTTGTAGCATATTATTATTATTAGTCTAAAATAATAATATGCTACACAATATTTATATCATCACATGTTATCATTATTCGTGCTTTGTCAAGGTTATCATGGATTTTTGGTTTTATATTGGTATTTTGTGTGTTAATTTGTACAAAATTTAATATTTTTTTAGTGGAAAATTTCTTTCATTTGATAACTCTTTCCAAAGAAAGAGAGAAATAAAATTTAGCATCAAATTTGAACTCATTGTCAACGCCATTTGCGGCCCCCCAGTCAAATGGAGGGAATTTAATTGGAGTGAATTTAACATGGGCTTTATTTTGGGCTTGTGAATGTGAATTAATTGAAGGGAATTTAAATTGAAGAGTTGTCCCACATTGGAAAAACAACATGGTTTCACCCACCTTATATATAGATGTGGATTTTATTAGTTTAAATTAAATAGCTAATATTATGCCACATGTAAGTCGCTCGCGTGCGCGCGCAGGGGGGTGCAAATCAGGCCGACTGTGTGCGCGCGCGACCCGCGCACACGAATGCCGGGCCGAGAATAGTGGGCCTGACCCCCCCCGTTTTGCTCTGGTTTTAACTTTTATTCCTCCCGGTATTAAAAAAAAATAAAAATACGGTCAAACGAAATTTTCGGCCGGGCCTGGAACTCAAATTTCGGTCGGGCTGTGCACGGGCCGAACTGAGATTTCGGTCAGGCCGAACTGAAATTTCGACCGGGCCTATGCGGGCCGAACGAAATTTTCGGTCCTACAGTGTCCGGGCCGAACGAAATTTTCGGTCCTACAGTGTCCGGGCCGAAAATGTCGATCGGCCAGCACACAGTCCGGCCGAAAATTTCGTTCGGCCAGCGCATTGTAGGACCGAAAATATCGATCGATCGGTCCTAAAATGTTAAATCGATTTTTTTTTCCCGTATCGATCGATCGTTCGAATTTATTTTGTATATGTAGTTTTTAGTATTTCGTACCGGAATTATATATTTAGTTAGTTTTCTTTTTTTAAATTAATTTAAATATCATAAGGGCAAAATCGTCTTTTTTCCAGCCCTTTAGGGGGCGAGTGACTAGGAAAAATGGGGCGGTGAATAGCAATTCAGTTTTTTCTTTTAGGCCGATTTGATTGGTGTGAATGCCTTTGGATTTTTAATTGCTTTTATTTGGATTGGGAGCACATTACTTAAATACCCCAATTCTTCTGTGAAAAAGAGAAAGATATTTTAACAAATATAATATAACGCGTAAAAAAAAATATACTTGTTTATCATTGTATTATCGTTTGTCTTTATTATTATTAGGATATATTAATATATGTATAGATTACACTTATTATATATCATTTTTTTTATAGCAAAATAGGATATGAGATACAAACCCAATGGTTAATATAACACACCGTCAATTTTTGACTGGCCCAAGAAACCAGCGATGAAGCACAAAGCCTAAGCCCAATTCGTAATAAATTACTTAGGCTATTTATATAGTCCAGTCCATTATTCATTCTAGCACTTCTTCCCCATGTTAATCTTATTTTCCTTCCATCAAAAAGTAAAGCAAAAAATGTGGAATAAAAGTAACATAGGAAGAACGGAGACGAGCAACAACCGAGAGTAACTTTGAGCATCTGCATATATCGTCCCTTTTTGATTAAGATTTAGTAAGATATGATGTATTCTAATCTCACTCTTCACTCCACCTATTCATGTTAGGCTTCCTTTCTATTTTTAAAATATAACTCATTGCGCAGCTTCTTGTTTCAGCAAATTTGACCTAGCTATTGTACTCTGATTCTTCCGAACCTTGTTTCTTTCGAAAGCTAAGGTCTTCAGCTTTTCATAGCCTATTCATCGACTCAATCCGATATCCTATGAATTACCATGAATTTTTGAAGTTAATATTGCGAAACTGGAATTTTTTTAGATTTGATGTATCTGGAATACACCTGCTTGCGCAGCTTCTGCCTTTCTCAGTTTTAACCTACCTATACTGCTTCAATTTACTCGAAATGGGTTTCTATCGAAAGCTGATTCCCACTGTTCATAGCGCTTGAATCATTTCGACCAATATATGTGTGAATTGTAAGAATTTTGAAGTTCCTGCTGTAAAACAGAAATTTCCGCAATTTGCTAGATTATTTCGAAATTGGTCTTAGCCTGCTTTGAATGACCTTCGATAGTATCACTGGGCATTATTGTGGTCGTGAAGCAGGTCTTCGGCAGTTCGTAGGATCGAGGCGGAGGAACATCCATCGAGAGCACGAGGGCAGCTTTGGTCTTCTGGAACGATATTCATTTACACCGTGAGTTGGTAATACGTGGACGCCTTCCTATTCGCGGGACGCGTGGACCTCGCGTTGGGTCTTTTATATCGTCGTTTTATGTCATCGGTCTGTGTAATCGTTTTATGTCGTCGTTTTATTAAATGTTGTGATAGAGAGCCTTGTCGGCTATAGGTTGTGCGTATCTTTTGTTGTTGACGAGTTCTTGGTCGTACGTGCGCTTGTGAATCAAGTCAGAATCACGAGGATACGTGATGTGATGTCACGTCATTGTTCGATATTATTTAGGTAACCGGGAAAGCCGATGGTGAAACCCCCCGGGCCGCCCACACCTGCTAAACGGGCCGACCAGGTCAATCGCAAATGTCTGGGCCATGTGGGCAGGCCTGGAGAAATGTCACAGGGTGGAGTTCGAACCAGGACCTCTCCCAACATGACTCAAGCACCTCCCCCTCAACCAGTAGAGCTAGGGCTCATCGGCTCATTGTTCGATATTATTGCGTTGATTTGTGGTTTGTGGATTGTTTGGTCTTGTTTGTCGCATACACTTGGTACCAGTTTCTAAGTAGCTCGAATGACCACGTTCGGATGAGTGCTGAGTGGCAAATCAAGTAAGTAGTCCGTGGTTTGGCACATCGGGTGAGTGAGGTCCATCGATTGCATCCTTCCAGTGCAGTGTTTGATTTGATATTGATTATAGTTGAAGGGTGATCGTTTGGGAGATTTTGACCAACATCACCGTGGTGTGGGGGATATGCATGTTATAGTTTACTAGTTTTTTTGTCGTGCAACAGGATATGTATAATTAAAAATTAATATACTTTATAATTATTGTGCTCTAATACGAGATTTCTGATTTTCTAAAATTGATATATTTGCATATAAAAGATTTTGCGCATCAAAATATGAGAATTATATGGAAAGTCCTATTGAAACCACTAACAGAAAATTAATATACCGGAAACACTTAGAAATCGTACTCCATTATAAACCAATCAACCTAAAGAAATATGAGAAAGATGTTTATATCTGAGATACATGTATTCAACAAAAAGATTTATCGCTTCCTAATGTGATGCTATGGCTTCAATGGACTTTCCACATGATCAATCTCAATTCAAAAAATCTAATGGACCAGTCGACAGATCAAAAGAAATACATCTTCTCCAACGTTATTTCAACATCTTTGGATTAATCATATCAGACACTGATATTCAGAAACACAAACATATTAAAGCTAAGAACTTATCAAAACAAAAATAAATTGTTAAAAATATACAAAAAATAAACTAAAAATATCACCGCAGTCTTGGTGGCACGATGTGCCTGCCTGAGTGCCCTCCAATTATGTTTTGTAGTCTTCCCCATATGCCAAAACGAATTCATACTGCAACACTCTTAGAAAGGCCCAAATTATGAACTCTACTAACATCACCATTCGATGGAAAAAATCCAACGGAATCAGGCGACCGATTATGCCACGAAATTTTGAACGGCTGAAAAAAAAATAAAGATAAAAAGAGAATATGGAGCCACCCTTCGCTGTAATCTTGCCTATCAGATCTTATTGCCGCCCTCGCAACCTCTCGCAGTCGTCCCCTTGCAGTCGAACAGCCCCGCATCGCGTTGAAGATCCCTAGAACACTCGAAAAGCAAGAGGAATCCCATATTCTTCTCAAACTGGCAAGTTTAAGCTAGAATAAAAGCCGAGAACAATATGGGCGACATGATAATAGGGAAGAATTTGATCCAACATTACAAAACAACAACAACGAAAAAGAACACCCGAAGAATATATATTATAAATAATAACAGACGAAGTAGAAAAGGTACCAAATAGGGTATTCTGTGCTTTTACGGGGGAGGTGATTGATTTGTACACAGTTCCTTTCTTCCACGAAATCTCAGAGGCTTCTGGGTAGTGGGCAGTGTAACTCTCGTACTCGATTCCAAAATAGAAAAACCCAATTCCACCAAATTTTGTTCCTTTGACATGAAAATCATAAAAAAAAAAAAAGAAGGAAGTTGTCATTCATTGGAAAAGATTATCATCTGGTGTGACTATTCGATTTAGTACGAAAGCGAAACTTCGAACGTGAAAAAAATAGCCTTGATTGTAGCAGAGAGTTTTTATGATTACCTCCGTGATTAGTCTGAACCGATGAATGTAATTGTTGACCTCGAACAAAGGTGATCTTGCTTGTAATGATTTTGCCGAGTATATGCAGCAATTAGAAAAAGACCATATACCAATCACATTGTTGTATCTCCAAATAATCGACAGCAGCTCGGTCTCTCGGTACCATACCATCGAGTGATCACGTACCCCGAAATCTGCGATATTGAGATCGCAATTTGCATAGACGAATAAGTTGCCCGGCTTCGGTGTAAGACTGTAAACAAAAGCAAAAATAGAGGAAGGTCATTGTGATGAAGAAACGACTGAATGTTTCGTATCTACCCCACGATGAGTACATTGTATTATCCCTAATTAGTTCTCAAGAAATCAGCTCAATTATCTCATATTTGATGCCAATGATTTGTCCCCGCCCGTAAATCAGTTATCTATCTACGGAATATTTCAATCACAATAATAAAAAAGAATCTCAACAAGGACATTCGCCAAGTGCACGCATCTAATGTTGGAAAACTCACGCGAACACAGTGAACACGATCTTGTTTTGGTGCTGCTGAAATCTGCTTAAATAGTAGTTTACATGGACGCTAATAAATGCCTATAATCAGGCCACTAATTTAGCTAAACTAATAAGGAAAACACAATCTTTCCTAAGAAAAATACAACCATCTCCTAAGCTATGCCTAAGCTAATTAAGGAAGGTAAATCACAAGGATTATTCCTACAATCTCCTCCTAAGCCTTGTGTCCACCGTTATGTCGATTAGGCCGACATTACCCGTAGCTCGTGAAACTTGGTCCTTCCAAGCGGCTTCGTCAGAATGTCGCCCAGCTGATCCTCGCTTCTGATGAACTCTACATCAATCAAGCCTTCTTCTGTAGCCTTCGGACGAAGTGGTATTTCACTCGAATGTGCTTACTTGTCCGTAGAGTACTGGATTCTTGATCAAAGCAATGGCGGACTTATTGTCCACCCTCAGCATTGGCGGTCTTGCTGCTGTTCCCTGCACCTCAGACAACACACGAGCGAGCCACAATGCTTGACAAGCAGCATTTGGCAGCTGCTATATACTCTGCCTCATAGTTGGGCTGCGCCACCACCTCTGCTTCATGGATTGCCAGGTGATCGGGCTCCTGCTAAGGAAGAAAATCACGCCAGTTGTACTTTTGCTTGTATCACATCCCCGACGTAATCACTGTCACTGAAGACTATCAGATAAGGCTCCTCCTTCTCCCTCCTGCCGAACCAGAGTCCCCAATCTTGGGTCCCAGCCACATAGCGCAGGATACGCTTCACAGCTGCAAGGTGATCCTCGTGTGGATCCTCCAGGAACCGACTCATATAGCCAATCGCAAACGCTAGATCGGGACGAGTGTTGACCAAATACCTCAATCTCCTGACGACGCTCCTGTATGCCGTTGCATCGACCGGCGGCTCTGTGCTGAGCTGCTCAATTTCAGGCGCGGTTCCATGGGCATGTGACATGGGTTACACTCTGCCATGCCGCTCTTCTCCAGGATCTTGCCGGCGTAGGCGCCTGGCTCAGCGCCCAGATTCACTTCAATGCCGAGGTAGTAGTGAAGCAGGTCGAGGTCACTCATCTTGAATGCGGCCGCCATATCCTCGTTGAATGACTTGATGTCGCCGCCGTTCGAGCCGGTGATCACGAGGTCATCGAATATACCCCAATCACCAGCTGCTTGCCGTCGTTCTGCCTGATGTAGATGGCGTGTTCCGACGGCTCTTCCTGAAGCCGAACGACAACAGCGATCTGTCCAGCTTCGCATTCCATGCGCCTTGTGGAGCTTGAGCACCTTGTGCTCCTTGCGTTATGACAAACCCCGGCGACTGCTCGACGTAGACCTACTCTTCCAGGTCTCCGTTAAAGAACGCCGACTTGACGTCCATGTGGTGCACCTCCCATCCTGCGTGCGTCGCGAGGGTGATGATCAGGCGCACCGAGTTCAGCCGCGCCACCGATAGCGAACACTTCGTCGTAGTCGATGTCGTGCCGTGTGCGTAACCCTTCACCACTAGCCGTGCCTTATGCTTGAACACTGCCCCGTGCTCGTCCCTTTTCACCTTGAAGACCCACTTCAAGCCGATCGCCCGACGGCCGGCGGGAGGTCGGACGAGAGACCACGTCCGATTGTCCTCGATCGAGTCCATCTCTCTCATCATCGCCTTCTCTAGCTGGGGTTGCATTCCGCATCAGCGAACGACGCAGGTTCGTCGGAGCTCATGGCGTGGAGCTCCTCCGCCACCAGTGCCCGTGGCGCGAAGCCACGTAGCGAAGCCGGCCCGATGATGTTGTCGATTCTCCGAAATCGGAGGGGAGAGTCGTCGTTGTGGTCGGAGTCTAGGTGCTCGTCGGTCTCGCTCGGCGGTGAGGCGAACTCCACCTCCTTTTGCCCCGCCGGATCCCGCAGGTACAGTGCCTCCACCACCATGAGGCGATGCCGGCGGCGTCAGCTTGCCCTCCTGAGTTGCAGTTCCAGGTGCCTCCTCAGTGCCCTCGGCCACCGGAGGTCCCTGGTTCGCGATGGAGTACTCCACCGTGAATACGTCGTCGTCATCGTTGAAAGATGAGCTATTCCAAACATCAGATTTTTGGTGACATTTATTGCATGTCGTCGAATTAAGAGAGGTTTACCACATGCTCACTTTTTACTTATTTGAATCAAACATAAAAAATATTTGCACCCGAAGCATTTGATAGAATAGTATGTGCTGAACTGCCTGATTCATCTGTGATCCATATCTTTCCAATTAGTAAAAAACACATGATGCACGGACCTTGTGGCAACCTTGATCCTACATGTCCCTGTATGAAAAAAGACTCGTGCTGTAAGTTTAAATATCCAAAGATTTCTCAGAAACTACCAAATATGCGAATAACTCTTACCCAGTATATCGTCGTAGAAACAATGGGCGTTTGTGTAATATTAGAAACTCATGCCTTGATAATCGTTGGGTCATACCGATAATCCGTACTACTAGCCAAGTTTGATTGCCACATTAATGTTGAAATATGTTCTCTACTATTGAAGCCGTAAAATATATTACAAATATATCTATAAAGGCCACGACAAAATCTTGTACACATTAACTGCAAATGAACATGAACCAACAAATGATGAGATAAAAACTTTTCAGCAAGCACGGTGGATGTCACCACCTGAAGCAGCTTGGCGAATTTTCGGATTTGACCTTAACCATATGCAACCTCCAGCTGGCACCCGCCCTGATTGATTTTAGTTGGACCCGAACCCCCGCCCCGCCCCGGCTCAGAATTGGGCCCCCCCGCCCCGCCCCGAACCCGGGCGAATCGGGTCTGCCCGCCAGACCCGTAACTGGTTACTTTTCTTTTCTTTTTTTAAATTTTAAGTTATATATTTTTAAATAACAAAATTTTTAAATCTACCTAGATTTAGGCTGAAAAGGAGTCAAACTCACAACCTCCAACTTAATAAACTAGCAAGTAACCATTGGGCCACAAGTCTTTCTACGAAAAAACTAGCATGTCTGTATATTATCAGGTTATAATAAAAATTAATTTGTATAAATATATACGGGGCGGGTTCGGGGCGGGTTTCGAGTCTAAGATGCAAGACCCGAGACCCGACCCGGACCCGACCGGGTTGAGACTTTTAGGACCCAAACCGCCCCGAACCCGAAAAAATTAAAAAAAAACCCAATTCATTAGGGTCGGGTCCTGTCGGGTCTGGGTCTAGACCCGTCCCATTGCCATCCTAGATACATCGACAAGACGACAGTAAAGAAGTCCATGTTAATCCAATTTTTCCATATGAACAAATGCAATGACTACGGTAGAACCAAAAACTGCTTGTATACTGAGTTCCCAGAATTCTTCACCTGGCACAAAAGTTCAAAAAAATGGAAAATATGTAAAACCAGAAACGTCATCGGTCGTATGATAACTTTTCATCCAACCGAAGGTGAGAGATTTATTGAGATTATTGCTCCAACATGTACGAAAAACCAACCTCATTCCAATATATGAAAACATTCAAAGGCCATACTTTCAACACGTTTAGAGAAGCAGCACAAATGATGGGGCTTATGGAGGATGATAATACATGTGAAAAGTCTCTTTAAGAAGCTGTAACATATTTGATGCCGACAGCGTTGCGACAACTATTTGCAATAGTGCTTGTTTATTGCTCCCCGAAGAACCCTAATGATTTGTGGTTGAAATTCCAAATTACCTTTCAGAAGATTTTACTCGAGATAAAACCCTAGACCATAAACTCGTTACAGCCAAAGTTTTAGAATCCATTACTTCCCATATATATTCAGTGGGTAAAAAACTTGAAGACCTTCCTTCATAAGCCAAAGCAGCAACAATTTCTTCAGATATTTAACCAAAGAATTACTCAGCGAACAAAATATAGTAGTAAATGATGATGATATTTTAGCGATTAACCAATTAAACTCCGAACAAAAGTATGCATATAAAGGATAATGTACCATGTTAAAAATAACTTGCCTGCAATATTCTTCGTCGACGGACCTGGAGGTACTGGAAAAACTTTTTTATATAAAGTTATTCTTGCTACAATAAGATCAACTAAAGATACTGCTCTAGCTACAGCAACATCAGGAGTCGCAGCTTGTTTATTACCTGGCGGACGTACATCCCATTCAAGATTCAAAATCCAGTTGATGATAATGACTCGAACACTTGCAAATAAGTAAACAAAGCACGCTTGCTTACTTGTTGAAATTAACACAAATAATTATCTGGGACGAAGCTACAATAGCAAAACGCAATACTATCGAAAAATTTGACGAAATGCTGAGAGACATAATGAATTGCAAAGTCCGACTTGGAGGTAAAATTGTTGTCTTCGGTGGCGATTTCCGTCAAACTTTACCAGTTGTCGTAAAAGTACAAAAGAGGACATCATAGACGCTTCTATAGTCATGTCGCCTTTATGGAACTCCTTCGAAAAAATTAAACTTAAACAAAACATGCGCGCGCTACTTGATCCTGAATTCTCTTCTTTTCTATTAAATATTGGTACGGAACTGAGAATACAAATATTGATAACGAAATCCAAATACCTTCTAAAGTAAACATCGAATTCAAAAATGAAGAGACTTCATATTAACCACCGAATCTAATACTTGTCGTTCATTAATAGAGCCATATTAACCACAAGAAATGAATTCGTTGACGACGTGAACGACATTTTAATTAACAAATTTCCTGGTAATGAGGTCATTTACTTAAGCCACGACGAAAACAGCATGCGCACACTCCAGATCAACAAGAACTGTTGCACTCCCTAACACCTCAAGGGCTTTCCCCCACATAAATTAGTATTAAAAAAACATGCACCTATAATACTATTGAGAAATCCCAATCCACCGAAGGACTATGTAATGGTACACGTCTTATATGTAATGATTTTAACAACAATATCATTTACGCGGAAATTTTTGTAGGCGTTTTTACTGGCAAACCTGTATTTATTCCACCTATCACGTTGGAATCTCCAAAAAAATAGTTTCTCCTCTGTCCGTTTAAAAGAAAACAATTTCCCGTTCGTTTATGCTTCGCAATGACAATTAATAAAGCACAAGGACAGACGCTAGATTTCGTTGGTATTTATTTGAAAGAACCAGTTTTCTCACACAGCCAACTATATGTTGCATTGTCAAGAGCGAAAACAATTAACCAATTGAAAGTATTGACTCGTCCACCATTACAGACAACGCACCGTTATAATCGTACAAAAAACATAGTTTACCATGAAGTTCCTGAAGCAGCTAACATCGACTAAAACATACGATCGTAAAGCGTGGTCGAAGCAGAAATATAGGATGACACTATTGAAGAACTTCTACATCAATACGGTAACCAAAGAGCATGAACTACCATTACAAAACTTGTATGAGCTGACTTCGCGTTCACATGGTTCTCTGGACAAAACGTTACCAACAATCAGATGAGTAGGTCAATTTAAATAATTACCATACGCTATGATACTGAAAATCTTAGTTATGATATAGTAGGCGCACTAACCCACGTATGTGAAGAGTTCACCGAGAACAACAAACTAAAATTGGTCGAAAGTGTCCATATCGAGCCTATAATATTGTAGATGTGGTTGTCCGATAACACGATCTACGGTATAACTCGTACTACACATCGCTTCATTTTCTTTGTCTTTCCTTAGCAACAAAAAATGGTACACACTTTATACATGTCATATATAACACTCAGTGTCTATAATATTCTCCATCAACAGAGTTGCCGCTCGGTACAACGCAAAACAGTGTCAATCTGTTTGAAGCCGCAATGAAAAGCTTCAGAGGTACCATCCATTTGAGGAAATTGCCGGATCAAATTTGTTGAAAATATTCTGTCGGTGTACGCTTAACAATATTTTGGTGTTTTCGAATGTATTTTCAGTTTCATGTATTTTGTTCTTCAATCGCCTATAAAATATTGAACAAATGAGGAAATTTTTGTGTATAGGTGAATAGCAAGGTAACATTAATGTTCACTAGCATAACTAATGAAAATGTTTATGAGAAACATTTCCTGCGGACGGTGGTAATGCTGGAGACGTGCAATCAGCTACGCTTGAACCTTTCAGGTGGAAAATTTCCCGAGTCTATAGGGAGATAATAGCTGGCAAAGAAGTTCAAAAAGGTAACAGAAAAGACATGGGATGTTTTCTTTCTCTGCTTATGATATTCTAATTTCAACTTCATTATTGGGTTGTTCTTGACCTAACAGTGGTCAATATGGCTAATTGTTTTTTTTACATTGATACTTGATTTGAGATTGGCGAACAGTGGCGTATAGTAAACCAAATTGAGTTCGATGTTGATTATTTCTGTATGTTTCATCTTATCACAGTTTGGAAATGATATGGGGCTATCCCAATCAAAGAAATTTATATATGTGGTTCGGGAAAAATTTATATAGCCGGAGAATCGATTATCTCAAAATTTAAGGACGTGCGTAGGTGCTTATTTATAAAGGAACTAAAAGGGACGTATTTGGGATGTATTGGGACATTGGGGACCTATTCGGGACGTTGGGGACCTGTTTGGGACGTGTTTGGAACATTGGGGACATGTTTGGGACGTGTTGGGACATCGGGGACCTGTTTGGGACGTTTGGGACCTGTTTGGGACGTTTGGGATGTGTTTAGAATATTAGGGACATGTTTGGGACATTGGGGACCTGTTGGACGTGTTTGGGACATCGGGGACCTGTTTGGGACGTTGGGGAACCTGTTTGGACGTGTTGGGACGTGTTTGGGACATCGGGGACTTGTTTGGGACGTAAATGAAAGGACACATGATGTACGTGGTTCGGATCTTTGCAGATCCTACGTCAACGGGCGCTCAGGAACTGTTTTCACCATACTTCAATGATTTACACACTCAAAACTACTTATAGCTCGCTCTTCTCTCTCAAAAACACATAGAAAAATACATAAAGACGTTTTTGTAGTGAGAGAGTATTTTTCTAAGTGTTGAGAAGTGTGAAATGAATTTGGTACGGAAATGATGAAGTCCTCCTTTTATAGGAGCCAACGGCCAGCTTCGCTTATTTCCATGAGATGGGACGTGTTCAGTCATTTCAGGAACATCAGACTGGGACTTGATCTTCTGAGACAACGTGAGGTGCAGTGTAGCTGTCTGTCAGAGGTAGCTCCTGCAGCGGCCATAGCCTTTGTGCTGTCTCATCAGTCACGTCCTCCTGCAGCTTTTTACAAAGTCCTTTTATCTGTAGCGTGTTGAGGAAGCTTCGTTCGTCCTCGGGAGCTGCCAGGTGGTTCTTCAGGTCCTTTTTTTCCTGTTGTTAGTTCCCTAAATTCTGTCGGAGGTCCCTAAAAGTCTTATCTCATGTTTTACCTCACTATTTTTCCAAAACTCTAAATTCTATGGAGTCTTTCTAATTATCACCTCAATCTAATTTATTTTGTTAATTTCATTTATTTCGCCTGCCTAATTTATGTCCGCATCAGGAAAGATTTAGGATGTAATATGGCCGACACGAATAAAACCATCGTGGAACTCTTAGCTCGTTACTTTAGCTTTAAACAGACATGATCAGCGTAGTTGCTGCTATTCTTGCCATCTTTACAGCCATCTTCAGTAGCACTTTTGCTTATCCGATCAAGACCTTCAATTTCCAACAGAGATAAAGAGAACAGTTGAATCAAGTTTTTTAGGTACTGTTGTTATCTGCTTTTTTTTCCTCTTTCTTTTTCCCTCCCTCCTATAACTGCAGTATATTATAGGAAGTCTGATGTATTGTATCTTTCTATGTAATATTTATAGTGAAGGTCTCAACATTATGTTGAGCTTTAATAATGTAAGAAAAGATATAACAAATTCAAGAGAAAGTCCCAAATGTGACAGACCAAGAAAATCACTTGTATATGCTAAGTAAGAATCAATCAATGCATATTCTTAGACCCAATTTCGCAAATGGAAGGAGAAATATCGGTTGCTTAGTTTCGAAGCCCATAAAGAACTGGACTCAAGTCAGTACTAAGCCCGTAAAAGGAAAAAAAGACTTCTATGCCTTAAACAATGACAGTATTTATATTAGGGACAATTACGTTTCAGGCCCTAGAAAAGTTTGAACTTAGTGATCAGGCCCTGTCAGTAATTTCTTTAGTTTAAAGGACCTGTTTTTTGAAAAATTTAAAGGTAAAGACCCAAACTATGTTTTGACTAAATACCCTTCATAAGTATTCTCTGAAGGGGTATTCGAAGCCAGATTTATGTTACAGAGAGATGCGACGTCTTGTTACCGTAATAATCATAAGAGTTACATTAAACTGATAATATGTTACTTTTCGATAGTAAAATATTTTTAACAGATTTATATTTATTTATTCGGCTAATCGAAACCCAGTTTTCACAATGAATCGAGCACAATCGACTGCCCCATCAACCAATCAATTTCGACGTGTCTCGTAGGATTTATTCTGATATTGATGAAGTACGATATAAGAATGTTAATGAATTTTATATGGTTTCAAATTCGAGAGAAAACTGGCCAAATCGAACTAGATTTTCGTAGTAATTGTAGCTAATCTTTGTGTATTCGAGGTACCCATAGTTTGGGCGTTTCATAGGCTCTGTGTATTTGAAACAATCGTCACCTCATCACTTGTAAAACGTACGTTGTGTGAAGCTGGTCGTATGGAAGGCATCGATTCATCTGGAATAAGTGTTACTATATTATGCATTGTTGTTACTAGTTTACGTTCTCACGTTATAAATGTACAAAGTAACGTTACTTGGAATATCCAAAGTGGTATATTTTGATCTGCTTTTTGTTTTCATAAGTATTGATATGGTATTTTTTTTAGGAGGTTGTTCCGATAATTTGGCGTGGAGTTGTTACTACATGAAATCGAAGCGTTACTTTAATCATTTGAAGTGTTATATTACGTCCTACTTTTGTTTTTCATAAGTATTGATGTGGTGTTACTAAATAAACAGAACCGTTACTTGGTACATCGGAAGTGTTACTAAAAATACATGGATTGTTACTAAATAAACAATAAAAGTTATCCATCAAGTGGTATTACAGTCAGAAACCTAATTGGTGTCACAGACAAAAAGCGTGACCAAAAGATGTCAAACCAAACCATACGAAAAAACTGACCAAAAATATATCAAACCTACCATGCACAAACAAAAAAATGACCAAATGGAAGCGTTACTTGGATTATCTGAAATGTTATATTACGAACTAAGTTCTTTTAGAAGGCCTGTTTCGATATTTTTTGACATTGAAACTGTTACAACATAAAACCAAAGCGTTACTTGTTTTATCGAGTTGTTACTAAAAGTACAGGATTTGTCACTAAATAAACAATAAATATTACTGTTTTGCCATGAAGTGGTACTATACTTGCTAAATTTTGGGCGGGATTTGTGGATTGATTGGGTTAATTAGGCGGGATGTATGCCACGTTGGGATTTGGACGGAATTGCTAAATCAGTGCAAATGTGTTACTAATAACTATTTAACTGTTATGCATTAGTTAAATATGTTACTAAAAGTTCTTTGTCTGTTACAAATTGTTTGAGTTGTCGCACCAAGGTTTAGCTTATGTGTTTATGGAGATTAAGGTTTAAGGTTTCAGGGTTGCCCATAAGGTTTCAGGATTTACGACATATAAACTGATGTTTGTGGTTTAATTTGAATTTTGATGGCATTCGTGCTGAAATTCATATGTGATGTTTCAATGAACAAAGTAGTCGTTTATGTTTTGAATAACTATTGACCTCAAACATTCACTATCATCCACCTCAATCGAACAATGTAGCTTTTAAAGGAATTTGGTGTGATAAATGCATCAAATCGTACATTTACAAGATGTTAATCTTGTAAATCTCGAGCAATGTGCATTTATGAACGAAATTAATCGGATTAGTAATATGGTACTGGAAACCTGTTATGTGGTATCATTATTTGTAACACGTCATTCGATAGGTTCATATTGTTATTTTATAGCAAACATGTAGTATTACGTGCGGGCAATCTGGTACTGGTGACGTTAACGAATCATCCTGTTAATATTCCTTAACAAATAACTTCGAGAATGTATCAAATACAGATTTACGACATATAAAATGATATTTGTGGTTTGATTTTGAACTTTGAATACGTTTGTGATAAAATTCGTAACATTATGTCTCATTAAAAGAGCTACTAGTGTATGTTGTGAATGATGAGCTATATGTTTACATGATATTTTATCTCAACTTTCACATATTGATATCAACATTCGCAAAGCGTGTCTTTTAAAGAAAATTTGTGATTTAGCTTTATTATGTCATCTATTTCCATGATCTTATACATCCGAACGAAATGAATTATGAACGAAATTAATCAAAATAGTAATGTGGCATTGATTAGCTATTTTGTGGTACTTGTAGCTACAAATGTGTTATAAGGTTTGTCTATATTGTTATTTTTTATGAGGCATGTGGTATTATTTGCAGGCAATGTGTTATTGTACTGTTAATATCTCTGACAATCTAGAAACTCCTAGAATGTTCTTAACGATGTGTTACCCAAAAGTGCGTGAATTGTTACTCAGAATAAAAAAAGTGTTACCAACCAACTTTTTATTGATAAACGTTCCAATATTATGTCTCATCAAAATT
This sequence comes from Craterostigma plantagineum, assembly GCA_027422505.1. Taxonomy (NCBI): domain Eukaryota; kingdom Viridiplantae; phylum Streptophyta; class Magnoliopsida; order Lamiales; family Linderniaceae; genus Craterostigma; species Craterostigma plantagineum. The sequence continues at coordinate 22,697 of JAPQWV010004771.1, forward strand.
CTTCATTATCACATTATCAACATAATAATCCCATTCAATTAAAACGACTCGTGATCAAACTTAGTCGAATCTACTTATTAGTTCATTAAAGTCGAGATTCACCTGTTTTTTTACGATCTATTCGTCTTTGCCTTTACTTGGGTATTACACGTGTTATTTACGGGTAGCGAGTCGTTATTAATTTCTCATTATATGTTCGTTTTGCGGATATATTTGTTATGAATATCTAGACATATGGTATATTGTTCCACGAATTGTTACCCAGAAAGCATGAAGTGTTATTCAGTGACCATTTTAATTAGCAAACGTTTACCACTTAGCTCTCATCAAAATCTTCATTATTCTATGATTAACATCAATAATTGTCGTTGATAACTAAGGCCATGATGAAATTGTGTCGAATTTCACCGAATTAAACATATGTTTGGAGCATTCGTGCTTTATGAATCTCGAAAATTCTCTTTGATTATGAAGACCCATGAAAAATCGAAGCCAATACAACGTTTGCTGTTAGTAATGTCGAGATTGGGTCGAATTTGAAACATAAATTTTTCAGCTTATTAAACGTATGTTTTTTTTCAACTTAAAACCATTATTTTGGGGGCACTAAATTGTTAGTTTTCGTCGCTTTGGCTAGGGTTAAATGTCTTATCGCAACTGAAAAAATTGTCATTCGTTGCGTTGGTACTGCTATATAGATGACACACATGTACTAAATATACAAATTTTAGAACTAAGTACAAGACTTTTATTATTAAACTGAAAGAAAATGTTTCCTATTAGCTTAAAAGTGTTATTTTTGTTTCGAAACTTGTTATCGCGTCATTCAGCTAGGTTCGCATTGTTATCACGTTATGATCTATTCATCTTTGCATTTACTTGGGTATTACATGTGTTATTTACGGGTGACGGGTCGTTATTATTTCTCATTATATGTTCGTTTTGCGGAAATATTTGTTATAAACATTAAGACATATGGTATTATTGTTCCAAGAATTGTTACCCAGAAAGCATGGAGTGTTATTCAGTAACCATTTTAATTAGCGAAACGTCCGCTTAGATCTCATCAAAATTCTTCGTTATTCCATGATTAACATCAATAATTATTGTCGATAACTAAGGCCCATGATGAAATTGTGTCGAGTTTACATTATCCGGTCATTAAAGTCGAGATTTCACCGTATTAAACGAAATTTTCCGAATTGTGTTTGAAGCTTTCGTGCTTTATGAACTTCGAAAATTCTCTTTGAGTATGGAGACCCATTAAAAATGAAGCCGATACAACTTTGTGCTGTTAGTAACGTCGAGATTAGATCGAATTTGGAACGTGAATTTCTTCTTTCGACCGATTGAGTATAAGGAATGTGTTATTGCAGGAAGCGGTATTGTTTTTGAATGATGTGTTACTTTTTGCAACATGATTTGTTATTACGTGGTATTTTCTGCTATACGGGAAACATTTATTTTCTCACAATTAACGTCACTAATATCTGAAACTTATCAACACTTATGATCAAATTAACGATAATTTCACCTTATATCATCACAATCGTGGAGATCTCTTCGGGTCTGATGAACGTGAAATCTCGTTTAGCTCGATGCGTCGCTTGTTGGGAGAGATCGATGCAAAAACTGTTATATTTTTTCGAAACTTGTTATCGCATCATTCAAGTATTTTCGTCGATTTGGCATATGTAGGGTTAAATATGCATCATTAGGTATTTTCTCTGATTTATTCGTTTTATTAGTATTGGTATTATAATTGATAAAGTTGTTACTAAATATATGCGATATTGTACTCAATACAGACAATTGTTATCCAAATGAATGAAAGTGTTTTTTTCAGCCCAAAACTGTTATAATTATCTCGACAACTGTAACGGATCATTTAGGTATCTTGTGGTAAATTTCGCATATGTCAGGGATATTTATGTCTTTTTGCAGCCTTTAGGTAGTTTGCACTGAACTTTTCGAAAACTAGGTCCTTTAGCCTAAATCAAATTCAAGTGGGGCCTGAACCTAAACTTAGATATGCTACTAGGCCTGATCTTTAATTAACCCTTTATATTATACCATCTATTAAAGAATAACGTCGTAATTAATACACAAACTTACAGTACAGATATGTAACTGCCGCCTTACTCTATGTACTGTAACATAGCACTGTCGACTCAAGTGTTAGCATATCCAGCTGGCACATTATCAATTTTATTTTAAACAAATTTACCAAATATCATTGATGGGTATTTTAATTAAATAAACAAAAAAAAATAATAAGCATTAAAAAATAAACTGAAATTCAAAAGTATTAATAAAATAGCAAACTTCGTAATCTAGGAATACGAGTTAGTAAACTCGTATTCTCAGAATACGAGTTACGTTGGCCCGCTGACCCGCGGGACCGTGACATGGCAACGTAACTCATATTCTGTAACTCGTATTCCTAGGTTACGAGTTACCCGCCACCCGCTGACCGTCTGACATGGCAGCGTACTCGTATTCGTATTCTGAGAATACGAGTTACGTAGAGGCCGACCAACCTGCATGATCATGCATCGTGCCATGCAGCGTGTCGCAATAATTCAAGTAACTCGTGATCTGAGAATACGAGTTACTTGAATTATGGCAATAATGCCATTAACTCGTATTTTCGTGTTACGAGTTAACATTCTATATAAATCTCCCTTATCGATCATTTCTAACATAACAGAAACAATGGTGTCAAAATCGCGTACAAGTCGTAGTATATTTTGGGAGGCGACATAATCCAATCCTCAGATTCTACCATAAAATATAGTATCCGCCCTATTGGGTATAGGCGAATCGTCGCAACAACAAATTTTTCCGAGTTTATATCGTTATTATTTGAAATTACGGGTGCTGATAGCAGTCGTTGTTCGTTGACTGTCTCTGCCAAAATGAATACTTTCAACATTCCCGCCACTTTCATCAGCTACTCCAAATCTCCAACGACAACGACTTACAATTTTTCATACATCCGATTCGGAGAACGACTGTCTTGAAGTTTTTGTTGATGCGGTTGAAAATTCAAACTTTGATTTGAACAAATAGCCTCACGCAATTTTGAGGAGCGGTGCGAGTTTCCTGCGTTTGAAGTTGGTTCTTCTAGTTATACATGTCCGGATTTTCTCGACATTGTCTCAGTTACGGCAGGGTTCAGCAATGTTTCTCTGGAGATGCCGACGCTTGGTGTTCCATTCAATATGCCAGAATCTGTGTCAGAACCCATACCAGACTTCGTGCCTGAACCGAGGAAGACGTTGATGTTAGTGATTCGAAAGCAGACGATGAGATCCACTGGCCGAGTTACCCGATCCCAACGACGACGACGAGAACAACGACGAGGATGCCCCAGATGATACCACTCCGCTGGAGGTCGTAGAGGCGGCGGGCAGCGGCGGCGGCGGCGGCGGGCCACGGGCCGGCGGGGAAGAGGAGGCGGCGGCGGCCACGGGCCGGCGGGGAGAGGCGGCGGCGGTTTGCGGGGGGTCGCGGCGGAGGACGTCGACCGTGCGGGGGGCGCGGTGGAGGACGTCTACGTGCTCGGGTGAGGGGGTGGGTGGGTGGCGGCGCGCAGGCAGCGGCGGCAGCGGGGTCGCAGGGCGGCGGGCAGAGGTGGCGGCGGTGGCGGGTTGCGGCGACGCGCGGGCAAGCGGCGGGTCGTGCTCAAATGGGCGGGGGTGGCGTGCAAGCAGGGTGGAGGACGTCGTCTTCGTCGTCGGTCGTCTTCATCTTCGTCGTCGTCTTCGTCTCTTCGTCGTCTGCGCCGTAGGGTTTTTAAAAAAACAGATCTAATTCGTCTTTTCAGACGACGAATTAAGTAAACTCGTTATCCCGGAAGTACGAGTTACTCCACGTCCCGCTCGCCAGCGTGGATGACTAACTCGTATACTCGTAATACGAGT
>JAPQWV010004772.1:0-26614 GCA_027422505.1 Craterostigma plantagineum
TTGGTCCCTTCAAAGCGGTGCAAAAGGTTGGATAGTTGCTTATCGCCTACACTCCCGGAAGGATGCGAGATACATCCTACATTTCATGTTTCTCAGATCAAGAAATGCGTGGGTTCAGCTCAGGTTTCTCCACATCTACCTTCTTTTCTGAGTTCTCATGGCCATATTATATGGGAGCCCGAAGCCATTTTTGAGAGGACGCTCGTTAAACGACACATCAGTCGGTGGTGACTCAAGTATTGGTCAAATGGCTTAACGCCGCACCGGAAGATAGCACTTGGGAGGACTAGTTCAACTTGCAGCAACAGTTCCCAGCCTTTGCAACTCTTGAGGACAAGAATTGTTTCAAGGAGGTGGGAATGATGGTAAGTCGGATGAAAACGTGGGAGACACCAGCTAATCAAGCTCACAGCTCATTACTAAAACACTTTATAGTTGGATGCGTTTCTATTATTACTTTACGTTTTTATTTTTTTGCTATATGTCATGTTCCTTTCTACCTGATTATCGAATCTATGGGGTTATGTACCGGATAATGAACACTGTCATCTTCTCTCTCGCTTTTCCTCTACAAACTCGAGAAAATCGAATATCACAATATTTCTACCACCCAGTTCTCATTTCGATTTGCTTCGTTTTCCCAGAGTGTGTATCACTGTGAGACTACAGTGAGGGTGAGAGCTAAGAGGCGATGAGGGTGTGCGTGTGTGTGCGGCTGGGCTGCCGCTGAAGCTTGAGAAAGCGAGCGTCAGCAATGACGTTGCAAAGAACTCCCCCAGAACATGTTCGATAAAAGTCTTCAACGTGATCTCAAAACACGTACTCCCTCTATTCTAACAAGAAAGTCGTTCTACATATCTTTTTTTTTTCTCAAAAGGAAGTCAATAAGGTATTTTTTCAAAATTGCCCTCATATTAATAACAACACAAGGTTCAATACAAAAAATACACAAATAAGTGGAATAATAATAACATTGCAGATATTAACGAGGGGCTAAAAGACATTTTAACCTATTCTTAATACATGTGAAAAAATCTTAAACGACGTTCTTTTTGAGGAGTATGTAACAGCAAGGCAAGGAAGAGCCAGGCTCACAACCACATTACACATGGTCCCACTCCATATCATCATCCCCAGCAGCTTGTTTGGAAGGGCTTCGAGTCCCGCCGAAAAGGGAGGGAGTTTAGTATCATGCCAAGCGGTACTGTTTGGCTGGGGTCCCGCCAAAAAGAACAGTCAGTAACATAATACAGCAAAACAATAACAAGTTTGATTCTCAGTCTCTGTACCTACCATTTGTTGAATTCTTCTATAATGGGGATGGCCCAGGAGGGCACGGTCCAGTCATAATTACGACATCAGCTGAAAGTAGACACTCAAAAGACAATAACGAATAATTAACATTAATCCGTGCTATGGATTGTGCCTCAGAACATTTCACAATAAATATAACCAGCGGCAATCATACGTAACAATCTCAACAATGCAAATAGGGACCTAACCTTGACCTCACAGAGCAGGACTTGCTCGGAAGATGGGTCGATACGCCTTGAAAATTGCAAGTTTCGCCGCTTTCAGAATCCCGAGCCCTGAATGTCAGGTAGCTACAGCTTTCAGAATCCCGGGCCCTGAATGTCAGGTAGCTACAGCTGATACGATAATCTTTGACCTTGTTGAGCTTGACTATCTCCTCCACAACGAAATCCTTACCCTTTGAACCAACCAACCAAGAAAAGGAACAGATATTCATCAAGCACGGCTATACAAAAAAAGATCAGATACACAAAAAGAAGAAAAACGTCAAGACATTTTTCTTATTGAAACGATCCAAGCATAGTTCGGCCTCATGCTTCAGCAACAACAATCTCTCGTTATCAACGCATGTGCACGTTCTCTCCACTAACTCCCCCTGAGGCATAATCATCATCACACCGCTGCCAACAGACGCAGAATGTTTAGTACTTTCTTATGCCCTCTATGTATGATAATAAGAAATTCGCAGGAAAACCGATGGAGAAAATCCAAACAACAACTAATTAGAAACGTACGGAACGCAGGCGTTCCACGGGTACGTATTCCTCCGTCCAAAACGGAGCATGATACGTTTTCCATCGATCTGCAGATAATCAGTGGTTCGTTCCAGAAATTTGACAACAGAAGATGAAAACAATAATATTCTAACCGATAACATCTGATATTTTACCTGATTTTTAGGAAGTGGAAAAAAAGACGATTCGGATTTCGTTTCTCTAGGGTTTCACTGCTTCCGCGGAAGTATAAAGCTGAAGCAGAAGATCTGAAGATTGGGTATTTATTAGCTTGGCCGAATTTTCTTTTCGTCCCAATTTCAGACCCTCTATTGTCGGGCCAAATGGACAGTGACGATCAAATCAAATTACGATAAAAAAAAAGTAAAGGGGAAAATGGAAATCAGATCTATGATATCTAAAGGGAGTAACATTTGTAGGAGAAGAGGGATATCGTACAATCCGATTACGCACATACATAATGTGTTCAAACTATAGTCGCATATTTTTTCTATTATTGTCAGAAACGGAGAATACTTAAATTGGTCTCCGACGTTTTACCCGATAGAAACAATTTAGCTCACCAAGTTTCTGTTTGCTTTGGGGAAGATGAAGTTGCTTAGAGGCCGCGCTCGTACAAGTGCTCTGAAAAATATACACAAATGCGCAAAAGTTACTCTTAACCTTATTTATTATTATCATATATGGTGCCGCAGAAGTGAACTTTTGCGCATTTGCTGAAGTGCTCTAAAAAAAATATACACAACGTCGCACTTGTACGAAGTATAAATTCCTTGATGGCTTAGATAGTTAGATTTCTTGTACATAAAATAGAGCACCAATTGTGCTCCTGCTCCACGCAAAGCACAATTTGGTACCCACCATTTTATTTAACCCATTAAAATATATAACAACAATAATATATATATATATATATATATATATATATATATATTTGTTCCTCCGCCGATGAAATAGTCAGCAATACACAGTCCAACCGTTAATGAAGAGGAAGTAATATTGCGCCACTTTACCTCTGTATACATAACTATTGGTGCGCTGCGCAGATAAAAAGAAAAGAAAACTGATATTTCCTTCGTCCCAAATCATTTTATACATTTTACTAAATCGGGCGTCCCACGTCTTTTATACATTTCCTTATTTAGCAAAAGACTATCACAAGCAATGAATATAATAATATTAAATATTCTTAAGTGTGTCAAAATATACAGTCTTTTACCTTTTACTTGTACTATATTATTAAAATACCCAGTTTCTTAATTCCCGTTCCAACTCCCAATGTCCAAAAAACGGTTCGGGACATGTACATATTATCGGTGCATAAATACCTACGCACATCTAGTGAATTGGCGCATTTATATTAAATTTAACGTATTGCTAGCATATGCGCATGCGCCACAAAAAAAGATCGAAACCCCATTAAATAAAGGGGAATTTTCATGTCGGAGCCTCCCATAAGTATTCTTTCGGATTCAGGCCCTCTTGGCAAAAAATTAGTTTTAAAAGGACCATTGTTATGTTAACACTTTATTGCTCTTACATACCAGTATGTTGAAATTCTGTACCACAAAACCGTAATTCGTACCAGTTTATGATCACCTGATACCAGTTTATTTTCTCCAGTACACTTTATTGCTCTCATACCAGTATGTTGAATTTTTGTAACACAAAACGATCATTCTATACCAGTTCATATATCTTTCATACCACTTTTTTACACCACACAAAATGGGTCTTTAACCTAAAAAATTCTCAAATGGGGCCTGAATTCGAAACCAAACCCTTAAGAGGGCCTGATTTCGAATTGACCCTTAAATAAAATATAGAGATTCGCCTTTACCAACCAACCTACCTTCCTACGCAGTGATATATGGTCGTTGGAATATATATATATATATATATATTATATATATATAATTGTGTATATATAGCTCAACTTCAATTCAATCATGTGGTAAACGTTACTTTTTTCTTGAATTTTTTCATTTTGGTCTTCAAATGTGCGTTACACTTTGCATGTCGGTAGGTAGGTCCATCAGCAAAGCCCACACATTTCCGGACCTTGAAAAGAACAAAAAGAAAATAAACATAAAAACTTTAAAGGTAGGCACTTCCTTTATAATCACTAGCAAAGCAGGCAAGCAGATATCTATCCTCTGTCCATTATATTCATACTCTATTTTCTTAATCAAAAGTCCGTAGAATCTACTTACTACTCAAATGTCAAAAACACCAGACACACAACACTCTCTCTCTATACAAGTAGGAATGAAAAAACCAGCTTCATCAACTCTACTCTATACAATACACATAACTCAACAACACAAAGCAAACCAATCCAAAAGCAGCATTGAAGTAATAATATATATATATATATTGGTGCTTACTGTCTAGACAGAGCAATACTTACTCCATTCAAGGACTCGAAGAAGACGAAGCTTCCTGTCTCGATTCTCTCAAGTATGCAAGAAGTGCTTCTGCCTGTAATAAACAAAGAAAACAAAAACAAATATCTTATTCTTCGGTAAAAAAACAAAGAAGCAAAGTAGTGATTCGATTGCCCATCCCATCACACACATACAGCTGCAATTCCTGGGCAATATGACTGCTGCTATGAACCAAACTAACTTAGAAGAGAACCAAATGAAGTTAAGGTTGTAAAGATGAAACAATCAATTACCATCCTTGACAATGTAGGCGTCAAGAGAACAGGAACAATCTCCCAATTCTAGTCGACGAAGCCAAATTAATTAGAGGAAAAAAAGAAACAAAGGAGGAGAACCTTGTGTTTAGCTTAGGTGTCCCATTCTGAGACAAGGCGACACAGCGGCGGAATTCCACCTTCTCTGACGAGCAAACCTCTGCAGGCGAAGCTCTCTCTGCACATCTCAAACAATGTCATGACGCGGAACTCCTTGCCCTTCAAACTCCGGCCATCTTCCACGACCTCCACCAGCGCCGCCACGCCTCCTTCCTCCACGATCGCCTCCCTTCCCACCTCCACCGCCGCCAGACTGCTCATCACCACCATGGCTTTCTCGGCCAGGCCCACCTCTCCTCCTTCGACCAACCCCACCAAGGCCTTGACCGCGCCGGCGTTGACCGCCCTCTCTTTGTTCAGCTTCACGCTGCACAGCTTGTAAAGGGTCGTGAGCGCGTCCTTCTTGCCGCGGTTTGTGCCGCCTATCAAGAGCTGCACCAGCGGCGGAATCGCGCCGGAGGCTCCGATGGAGAGCTTGTAGTGATCCTCGAGCAGGGAAAGGCTGAGCAGAGCGCAGGCGGCGTTCTGCTTCGAGGCGTCGGTGCCCGTCTTGAGGGCGTAGATGAGGGACTTCACCGAATCTGGGGCGCGTGCTATCACGCGCCGCGTCTGTTCGTGTAGGGACAGGTTCAGCAGCGCGGTGACGGCGTGCTCTTGGGTCGACGGGTCGGGACTGCGGGCGAGGGGGAATCAGCGCCGGCACGGCGCCGGAATCGCAGATCAAAAGGCGGTTGTCGGCGCGGTTTTTGGCCAGCAAGCGCAGTTTAGCCGCCGCGGATCTCTTCATGGCCGTAGAAGGCGACTGCAAGCAGTCGACGCAGAGCTTCACGGTGGGCTGAAGATCTTCCGGCGATATGCTTTCGATTATTTCCGTGGAAAATTTCTCTCTCTCTCAAAAACCCAGAACACGGTTCGGGTTCGGAGCTAGGCTCGGCAACCGAACCGCCGTCTGGACTCTTACCAGGACAAGGTACGGCGGCGGCCAGGCGCTGAAGCTCGCCGGAGATGTCGCTGGAGCAAGCGGAGAACTCCGAGAAGGCTCTGGAAACTTCTAGAAACTCATCCATCTCGGCTGCACGGGAGGCGTCCGACGTCGGGTTTCCGCCGTCCTTTCCCGCCGTGGCCGACAGCTGATTGAGCTTGAAATCGGTGAGAGAGTCCGTCGTGAGATTGCGAGGGACATTGGGCGTGCTGTGGCTCGAATCGTACACGCGGTGAACGGTGGACCGGACGGTTCGCATGGACCGGCCATTGACCGGCTTAACCCTGAACGCGACATAGAGAGGCTGAAGAGTGAGAGTGAGCATCTTCTACAGAGACCATGACGACGATGGAGAATTGGAAGATTTTAATGGACGTATTTATATATATATGGAAATTCGAAGGAGAAATTTGATGTTTATCTGCTTTATTTATTATTGCGTTTATGAATTTTTTCTTTATTATTTGTGACGAGCGGATTTGGTTGGTTGGTTGGTTGGTTCAAGGGTTATGTAAAATTGCAACAACACCTTTCATTATTTCAGATTAGCAATTGCGTCCTCGATTGAACCATACTCCACATGATCTCTCCTTGTTTTTACTTAGTACTATGCGTAATGTTTAATTAAAATGGATCCTGCTAATCAAATATTTTCTTTGTTATTTTCGTAAAGTGGCGGACTGAGTTGTTTACCTACTGAACAATGGTATTTTTTATATGCTCGATATGAATTATGAAATTCGTTTCATATGGTTGTATTATTATACCGAAATTAATTGACAGCGTACTTAGCTTCACACGGTTGGCAATCACATGACATCGTGACACTAATCTTCAGGTGATCTACTTAATACTTTTTAATTTGAGAATATCCTGTACTTGATGGATTCATCATAGTACCATTAACAACTAAACTACTCCACGTAATGATAGAAATTACGTTCCTTCATTACATGTTCGGATGATTACGTTTCTTTATTTACATGTTCGAGTTAATGATTAGTTGTAGTTACTATGTTTCAGTCAGCAGCAATACCAACAGTTGGGAGTATTTTTCATGTATGAGAGACAGTTGTAGATATTTGCCAAATTGTGGGCGTTAATTAAATTGATTTGGACAGTATTTAATGATTTCGGTCTACGTATTTTTTTTTTTTGTGTGGATATAAGCAAATTCAATAATTATGGGTTTTCAATTATGTAAAACATTTAATGGTCGACATATATCTCTGATCAAATATCATGCACATATATGTTGGATGTGAGAAAGGTTGTTTGGAGTTACAAAGCCACCATTTTGTGTGGACACAGACATGTATCTTCCAACGAATCGAAAACGAAATGTGTATAACAATTTCTGTTCTTATCGCAAGAACAACCATACATGAACTGAAACTATTTCTTTTATTGAGAAAAATTTAACTGCTGTAAAAGAATGAATCTCTCCTCTGTAAATGTGTTTCGTTCATTCCGATTGCTTCAGTTCCTCAACAAAAGCATCTTTGAGAAAGGCGTTCGACGCCGCAACTCTTTGAGCTGTGATGTCAAAATCCTTCCCAGAACTACAACACACACAAAAAAACCTCAAATTCAGACATATGAATGAAGAACTAATATGATCTGAAGTATGGTTTTTTTTTTTTTAAAGTAAAGTGATCAATTCACAGGGAAAAAAATAAAAGGAGAAGCTTCTTACGGGTCGAAAACGAGCCCACCCGCCTCTTCTACTATTAAAACGCCAGCCGACATCCCTTTGAATATCAGATAACATTACATAGAAGAAAAAGAACTCAATACAAACCCGAATAACTAGCTCGAAACTTACCACGGGCCTCCAAATCCACATTCATAGAACAGATCGAGCCTCCCACAAGCAATCCCACATAGGTTCAATGCGCAAGATCCGCTCATTCGAAGGATCTAACCTATAGAAACAACACGAAAGAAAATTTTGTTTTTTCTCGCAAGATAATCATCTCAAGATTAGTCTATTTTTCTTCTTACCTTGAAGAGTAGGCCTTTGATCCTATTAGTAACGCTGTCCAATGTGGATTCATCGCGCTTTGTACCGACCTGAGATTTGAGCTTTTAGGTATGAACTGTGGAACATTTTTCTTACAGTATATACATTGCTGCAATGTGTAAGTACCTCTGTGGAGAGAAGTGGCCTTCACAAGCTCGGTTTGAGAAGATGCTGCGATGGAAGGATAGCTGTCATCTATATAGAGTTCATATTTCGGTCTAAAACGAAGCGATTTTGCTTACATACACTTGATAGGTTTTCCATTGAGGAAGCACCGCCTCCTCGAACAGCAGTAAAGAGCTAAGACCACACATAAAGGAGAAAAAAATACACATCCCTTCAAGAAATATGCAAAATCAACAATCTCAAATCAAAAATTACAGAGAAAGAATACCTCATCCATGATTGGATTGTAGACAACACCAACGGTTGGGATTTTACCGATCGTGAGCCCAATGGACACGCACACAACGGGAACCTGGTATTTGAAATTGAATCTTGCCTCAGAACTCATAATTTTCATATTGCACAAAAAAAAAAATCAAAACTTTTTTTTTTATGTGTTGAGAGATGAAGATGAGAATTCAGACCCATGAACGAAATTTGTTGTTCCATCGAGTGGATCGACGATCCAAGTTGGCTCGTCGGTTAATTCTACAGCACCATTTGCTGCAGTTGTTTCTTCTCCAATGAACTAAGGAAGAACAGAGCAGAACAGAGAGGTTATCTCATTGTAGACCAATGTAATAATGAATGTATCTGCACAGAACATAAAGCAAAAACCTTATGGTCAGGATATTGCTGTCTGAGAAATTTGAAGATTAGTTCTTCACAGTTTTTATCAGTCTCAGTGACCAAATCACCTAACAATACATACACGGAAGAAAGCAGAATATCAATTCTTTTTTCCTAATCACAGACTGAATTAATAAAAAGAATATCACCAAGAGAGAAATCATACAAGTCCCTTATGCTCGACCCGCTTCGTCTCATAGAACCCAAACCGAATAATCTGTAAAGGCCAACGAATTCCGAAGTTAAAGTAATAAGAAGGAAAAAAGAACGCTTGAACCATGATTGTGATGATAATAACCAGCCCAACAGCAATATATTAACTAAAAAGAACAAAAAACAGACGCACGTCTCCAGCTTTCTTCGCAGCTTCGACGCCTTTTCCAAGAAATCCTCGACAGAACCTGAAATTTTGAAGAATCTCATCACTAATATGGTTACTACATGTATGTAATCATTCAGACATCACCTTCCATCTCTACGAGGAAAAAGATTTAAAATGCATAGGTAGGTAGATACCTTTTGCAGCCATTGGTGGTGTTGGAGGAGATGAGGAGATGATAAAGAAGAAAGTTTCTGTGGGGATTGTTGTCGATGGTATTTGATGAACGATAGAGAGGAATATTCCTTTTCACCTATCTACATACTCCGAAATTTTTTTGCTTTGAAATAAAGAAGAATTGGAGCAGAAAAAGAAAAGGTATTTAGGAACAAAAGAAAGAAATCTATTGTAGTCAACTGTGAATCTAACTCAAGTAAATCTGTTAATTGATAAAATCTGTTTTTGCAGGTAATTGTGCAGTGGACATAAATTAATTATGGACACCATTCGTGAACCTATAGATAATCGTGTGGCCTAGGTTTTAATTTTTTTTTATGTTCCCAATATGTGTATTTAAATTATAGGTTCAGAGTACTTTACATTTGTTTATTTAATTATAGGTTCAGAGTACTTCACATTTGTTCACCAATATCTGACTTTTAAATTAATGTATAAATTTAAAATTGGCCCATTCTTCGTGATCGAATTGGGCTTTGGGCCCGTTGAAAAAACAAATACAAGCACATCACAAAAGCAAACTTCCATCGTCTCTCTCTCTCTCAGATCATTTAACAAACACAGCGCACGCAATATCTGAAATCGTCGTCGTCGTCGTCCCTAGATGTTAAACCTCCTTGAACGAAATGAGCTGCAAGGATTTCAACCACGGCCTCGACCAAACGACGGATTCGTAGTTCCTCGGCTGACCCGACCCATCCTTCGCGGTTATCACCAGCTTGTAATTCGTGCCGGAAACCACCTGCGTCTCGCCGCTCACCACCTTTACGAAGACCAGCTTCCTCTTCGCCGCGCCGTGTACTGCGCGACGGCGAACTTCGCTATGCCGACCACTTCCGGCGAGTTTGGATCTTCGATCTTCTTCCAGCCACCTAACGCGGCGTAGGACGCCACCGCGAGCGAGAGCAGGACCACCGCGGTAAGTGAAGCAGATTTAACCGCCATTTTTATTTCTTCTACGATTTGCCTTTTTTTTTTATTATTATTTTGGGGATTTTGTTGTGTGGGGATTTTCTGTGAGATTGGTCGTGGCTTTATATAGTGGTGGGGATGGCGATGTGCGATCACGTGTTGTGTTTGGATTGGGTTTGATTTTTCTCATTATTATTTGTGGATATTTTAATTATTAAGAATAGAATTTGCTTGTTTTATCACCTTATAGGGAATTGTTTTTAATATACCCTTTAATTAATCCCTATCCCTCACGAGTCACGTTAGATGATGTGTTTTTCTGTTGGTGAGAGAATTATAATCACTGGCTCAGTGATATCAATTTGTCGATTTATAATGATATGCTCATAAAATATTTCTTTCCTGTGTACTTGAAAATAACACTTAAGTAAAATTGTATTTTACGTGAAACTTCACTTAGTTAAACTTTCTATCGCATAACTCCCTTGTTAGAAAAATATATCACTTAACTTCCCGATTTACTGTTTGTACCAATTTCTTCAGTCACGATGTATCTTTCTATGTTTGTATTGTACCACAAATTGATAAAATGTACCTACATGTGTTTGTATGGTGTAACTGCGGCGGATCGGGTACATTGGAAAAAAATAGGTACGCTGTAACAACACATTTAAGTACACTATACCACGTACTGTGATACACAATACAAACATAGAAAGGTACGTCATGACTTAAGAATGTAGTACAAACTGTAAATAGGGAGTTAAGTGATATATTTCCCGGACTACGGAGTTTTTTTTTCCGTCCCGAGGTATCCCCACACGGCCCAGCTATCGGCTAACCGCCACACACTCCAGAGGTGGGATTAATCCCCGAGTCAGATGAATGCGTCCCAAACTCACCCAACAATGAGCATAGGCCCATGGAGACTTTCCAAATTCATGTGGAAGGTGGGGTTGTAACCCCTGACCTCCTGGTCACATGACTTTGAATGTCTCAGCTTGGCCACTAGAGCTAAGCCTCATTGGCGACTAGGGAGTGAAGTGATACTCCCTCTGTCCCAAACGTTTTTTCGACATTTGGGAGTGGTACGGGAATTAAGAAACTGATACGGGAATTAAGAAACTGAATATTTTAGTGAATAGTACACTTAAAAGGTAAAAAGTATATATTTTTGACACGTCTTTTAAGAATATTTAATATTATTATATTGATTGTTTGTATAGTTTTTTGCCAATAAAGGAAATGTACAAAGATGTGGGACGCCCGATTTAGTAAATGTATAAAATGGTTTGGGACGGGCGGGAGTATAAAGTTTACAAATAGGGATTTAAGTGAAAGTGTCCTTATAATATCATATATTAATTAAACTGATGATAAGTTTTCAAATATAAAATAAAGTTATATATTTTTTATTGAAGAACATCGATTGTGTTAAAATACTGTTTTTAATATAATCTCACACGTCCATATAAATAGTAGGTAGCTATTTGCTTCCGGAAAAAAGAACACAAAAATCACTACTGTCATGAATATTAAGAAATAAATTAAGATGTGGATGTTTTTGTAATGTTATTGAATTATTGTATTAAATGTTGTAAAAATTAGATGTGTACTAATTGATAAGATGATGTGTATATTTATAATAAATGTTGTAAATTTTTGGTGTAATAGTGATTTGTAGTAGTATAATATGTGATTTGGATTATGTAAATTGTATTAAGAAGTATTAATAAAGAAGTTATCATCTCTCAAGTTATCTCTCTATATTACTATAATCGTAATTAATAAAACACGTAATCGTTATAATATTTTTATAACACGTTATCAGCACGAGGCTCTAACCCACCGAGATTCGCTGACGTCATCACTCCGAGCACGAGTTCCGACCATTTGAATTTCGTCAACGTCATCATGCCAAGGTATAATATATACATTTTATTTTCATATCTTACAACACAAAAAGCCCGCTAGCTCTCGCGGTAAACCCCCACAAACTTGTGGCGTGAGCACCAGATTTCGAATCCTAGCTGGGCCGTTGACTTTTAATATTATGCCATTTTAATTCAATTTGATTTTTTTACTTTTATCACAATAAGGTTAATATCATTTACGCTTCGAACTATTTTTCTTAACCATTGTTATATTCTTGATAGTAAAATGTCGAATCTTCAAAAGCTTGATATTGTTGCTCTGGATATCACGGGCAAGAACTATTTGTCATGGATTTTTTTGGATGCCGGGAACTACTATACAAGCTGATAATACGGCAACGAGCCAAGACAAGGCTAGGCCATGATATTTCTCCGTCACCACCTTCACGAAAGTTTAAAGGTGGAATAACTCACTGTGAAAGATCCACTTATTTTGTGGACTAATTTAAAAGAAAGGTACGACCATCAGAGGACTTTGATCCTACCAAATGTCCAATATGGATGGACAAACTTACGATTCCAAGATTATAAATCTGTAAGTGATTATAATTCTGCTATGTTCAGAATTACTTCTCAATTAAGACTGTGTGGACAGGAAGTTACAGAAGCAAGTATGATTGAGAAAACCTTTACCACGTTCCATGCAGCGAATTTGTTGTTACAACAACAATATCGTGAAAAGGGTTTAAAAAAAAAGAAATATCAGAATTAATTTCATGCCTCCTAGTTATGGAACAGAATAATGAGTTATTATTGAAGTACCATCAATCACGACCAACGGGCTCTGCTCCAATTCCTGAAGTCAATATGAACAATTACCAAAGTGATCGAGGCAATAGCTTTCGCGATCGTGGCAGGTATAATAATCGAGGTCGTGGAGAGTGGTCGTGGTCGTGGCCGAGGTCGTGGCCGTAGCCAACAACACTATGGTAATTATAATAATTTTCATCTGAAAGGAAAAATGAAAACAAAACGGAAACCGGCGAACCATCAAAAAGGCGATTCGAGGAACCATGTTCTCGTTGTGGTATGAAAGGTCATTATGCTCGTACTTGTCGTGTGGCAAAACATCTTGTTGAGCTTATCAAAAATCACTTGAAAAAGGAAAGAAAGTTGAGACAAACTTTGTCCAAAAGGATGAGGTTCTAATCTCAACCTCGACGATATTCCCCACATCGATCTTGAAGAATTTCTCGCCGATCATAATGAATAAAAGACTTATTATTGTGTATCGTATTGATATTTTATGTACGTGTGCTGTATAATCATGAATTTTATTACGTAAGTGTGATGTATTATCATGAATTCTATTTACGTTTATGTGCTGTATTATCATAAATTGAAGTACGTATGTGTGTTGATTATGACGAATTTTATGTATAATTAATAATTACTGTTTTATTATTTTCTTGAGGAATGAACACACGTGGAGATATATGTCTTGTGGACAGCGCACGACTCACACAATACTCACGGATAAGAAATATTTCATCCGATTGATTACTCAAGAAGCAAATGTTAATACTATTTCGGGAATTACAAAATTGAATGAAGGCTCTGGAAGAGCCAATATCTTATTATCCGGAGGAACAAAATTGCATATTGAAAATGCATTATATTCTTCGAAGTCTCATAGAAATTTATTGAGTTTTAAAGACATCCGTAAATGGATATCATATTGAGACTACAAAAGAAGGGGATAATGATTACCTTCAAATCACAAACGTGATTTTAAATAAGAAATGCGTTATAGAAAAATTATCCGCATTATCCTCCGGTTTATACTATGCGTACAATTGAGTCGAATTTTTAAACAATGATTTATTTGCGGTGTGGCATGACCGTTAGGCCATCCCGGTTCAACTATGATGCGAAGAATAATTGAGAACTCATGTGGACACACTTTGAATAAGAAGATTATTCAATCCAATGAGTTATCATGTGATGCTTGCTCGAAAGGAAAATTAATTGTTAGACCATCACCGGCAAATTGAAGAATGAATCTATTATGTTTTTTAGAACGTATTCAAGGCGATATTTGTGGACCAATTCATCCATCATGTGGTCCATTTAGATACTTCATGGTTTTAATTGATGCATCAACTAAATGGTCACATGTATCATTATTATCAACACGCAATGTTGCGTTTGCTAGACTGCTTGCTCAGTTAATTCGATTACAAGCACATTTTCCTGATTATCCAGTTAAGAAAATACGTCTTGATAATGCTTGTGAATTCACCTCTAAAGCATTTAATGAATATTGTATGTCTATTGGGATTGATGTTGAACATCATGTAGCACATGTTCATACTCAAAATGGACTTGCTGAATCACTAGTAAAAAGATTACAATTAATAGCAAGACCATTACTAATGAAGTCGAAACTTCCCTTATCGTGTTGGGATATGCTATTTGCATGCAGCATCACTTATTCGCATTCGACCCACAAGTTATCATAATGTTTCCCCATTACAAATGGTTTTCGGTCAGGAACCAGATATTTCTCATTTAAGAATTTTTGGATGTGCAGTATATGTCCCAATTGCTCCACCACAACGCACTAAAATGGACCTCAAAGAACCATTGACAGGATTTATTTACGGCTCGATTTGCCGACTGTCATTTTGGTGAATCAAAATTTCCAACATTAGGGGGAGATAAAGAAAATAAACAGCTGGTTAAAGCTATTAGTTGGAATGAATTATCATTGGCTCATTTTGATCCTCGTACAAAAGAATGTGAACTTGAAGTTCAAAAGATAATTCATTTACAAAATTTAGCAAATCAATTGCCAGACAGTTTTACTGACTAGAAAAAGGTTACTAAATCGCATATACCAGCTGTTAATGCTCCTGTTAGAATTGATATTTCTAATGGTATTTCTAATAATAAAATTGAGCCGAACCCACAGTTAAAACGTGGTAGGCCCTCGGGATCCAAAGAAGAATCCTCGTAAAAGAAAAGGAGCAAATTAAAAAGATGGTCAAATCGAGAACACGTCAACTCTAAGAGATTCTATGGACATAAATAAATCTGATCAGGTACCTGAAAGTTGTGAAAATATTGAAAATGAAGAGATCTCATAAATTATGCCCATAATGGAATAAGATGACGAAGTCAACGTTGACGATGCTTTCTCATTTAACGTAGCGCTACATGATATTAATGAAAATGAGGATCATGAACCAAAATCTATAAATGAATGTCGACAAAGAAGTGACTGGCCGAAACGGAAAGATGCAATTGAGACAGAATTAAAATCACTTGAGAAACGAAAAGTATTCGGACCCGTGGTCCGTATTCCAGAAAATGTAAAGACGGTTGGATATAGATGGGTTTTCACTAGAAAGAAAAATGAAAACGGTGAAATTGTGAGATACAAAGCACGGCGCTTGTTGCTCAAGGCTTTTCACAAAGACCTAGCATTGATTACGAAGAGACTTATCTCCTGTGGTGGATGCAACAACTTTTCGTTATCTAATTAGTCTGGCAGTACGTGAAGGGCTCGATATGCATCTTATGGATGTTGTCACTGCATACTTGTATGGAACACTCGATAGTGACATCTACATGAAACTCCCTGAGGGATTTCGTTTGTCTGAAAATTCAGGATCTCGAAATGATACTCAATAAAGTTGAATAAATCGCTCTACGGATTAAAACAATCAGGGCGTATGTGGTATACCGTTTAAGTGATTATTTACTAAAAGAGGGGTATAAAAATGATCAAACATACCCTTGTATCTTCATGAGAAGAAGTGGAAATGAATTTGTCATCATTGCCGTTTATGTTGATGACTTAAATATAGTAGGAACTCCTCAAGAGTTAAATAAAGCTATTACATGTTTAAAACGAGAATTCGAAATGAAAGATCTCGGAAGAGGGGTATAAAAATGATCAAACATGCCCTTGTGTATCTTCATGAGAAGAAGTGGAAATGAATTTGTCATCATTGCCGTTTATGTTGATGACTTAAATATTAGGAACTCCTCAAGAGTTAAATAAAGCTATTACATGTTTAAAACGAGAATCCGAAATGAAAGATCTCGGAAGAACGAAATTTTGTCTCGGACTACAAATTGAATATTTAAACAACGGAATATTTTGTCCATCAAGAGACTTATACAAAGAAGATCTTGAAAAGATTTTATATGGACAAAGCGCATCCATTAACTACTCCAATGATAGTACGATCTCTTGATGTGAATAAAGATCCGTCCAGACCATGCGATGATAATGAAGAAATACTTGGTGCTGAAGTTCCATATCTTAGTGCTATTGGAGCATTAATGTATCTTACAAGTCATACTAGACCTGATATAGCTTTTGCAGTGAATTTATTAGCAAGATATAGTTCTTCACCAACTAAACGACATTGGAATGGGATCAAACAAATATTCCGTTATCTTCAAGGAACTACGGATACGAGATTATTTTATTCGAATGATTCACAATCAAGTTTAGTTGGCTATGCAGATGCGAGATTTCTATCCGATCCGCATAACGGACGATCGCAAACAGGTTACTTATTTACACATGGAGGCACAGCTATTTCATGGCGATCGGTTTAAACAAACCTTAATTGCTACTTCTTCAAATCATGCTGAAATATTAGCAATTCATGAAGCTAGTCGAGAATGTGTTTGGTTAAGATCTATTATTCAACACATTCAAGACACATGTGGACTATCTATTGAGAAATTACCTTCTACAATATTATTTGAAGATAATACAGCATGCATATATCAATTAAAAGAAGGTTACATCAAAGGCGATAGAATAAAACACATATCACCAAAACTTTTCTTTACGCATGAACTTCAGAAAAATGGTGATATTGATGTACAACAAGTTCGATCAAGTGAAAATCTTGCTGATCTATTTACTAAAGCGCTTCCTCCAAGAATTTTTGAAAATTTGGTATATTCAATTGGAGTCCGAAAACTTAGAGATCTTAAAGGACATCCTCATCAGGGGGAGTAAATACGCGTTGCACTCTTTTTCCTTCACTATGGTTTTTTTCGCACAGGGTTGTTTTTAATGAGGCAACAACTAAAAGCGTATCTAAAGAATGATGTACTCTTTTTCCTTCGTTACGTTTTTATCCCACTGACTTTTTCCTAATAAGGTATTAACGAGGCATATTCTTTGAAAAACATCCAAGGGGGAGTGTTATGAATATTAAGAAATAAATTAAGATGTGGATGTTTTCGTATTGTTATTGATTATTGTATTAAATGTTGTAAAAATTAGATGTGTATTAATTGATAAGATGATGTGTATATTTATAATAAATGTTGTAAATTTTTGGTATAAAAGTGAATTTGTAGTAGTATAAAATGTGATTTAGGATTGTGTAAATTGTATTAAGAAGTATTAATAAAGAAGTTATTATATATCAAGTTATCTCTATATTACTATATCGTAATAATAAAACACGTAATCGTTATAATATTTTATAACAACTACATCTTTATTCGATAATACTATTACTTTTATTTTGGATGTCCAATCAAGTGCAAATATTTATTTCTTTTTTCAATTTTTTTGAGAAGATATTTCGTCTTGTTTCAATTAGTGTCGTATACAACTCCAAATATTTAATATAAGTATGACGCCATCGCCATATATTTGATATCACTAGCGTTTCTATTTTGTTATATTCTGCATCACAACATAACCGACAGTCTAAAACCTTGTTAGACTCAAATTTACACTTCATATCAAATCAGTTTATTCTTCGGTAGAGGTCCGTGATTTGGCAAAATACAGTAAAATATTTATAAATTAAAAACATTGGTACTACTAAATTTTATTAATTTAGAGAAATATTAATATATAAATAAATTATATTTTATTAATTGTAAGAACTTTTGTAAATTCAACTATATGACAATGGTGAGCTGAATCAGATGAGACATAAGTGAGTATGTTATCTTCATATTACAGCAAATATATCATGTATGTCAAAAATAACATTGCTAATTTTACTTGTTGTAGTGATCTTCCAATGACATGTCGTTCATAGTAAAGCTCGTGAATATTTTGTAATTATAATATTTTAGCAATTTATCATTATATTGAATTGTAATATTTTATGAATATTTATTTAGAGTTTTGACGGACCTAATATCTATAAATAGATTTTTTCGAAAAGTATTATTTTATATCTTATCGAATTTAATATTTTTTTGCAAAGGTCAAGTTCGGACCAAGAATTTTATTATTTTAGAGAAATTTTTAATTTATAGCGTATTAATATATAGAGTTTTACTGTATCAACAAAGTACAATAAATCTCAACCTCACTTGTTTTATTTCGTTTAGTAAAACGTTCTTGCATAAAATTGTTTGTAGTTCCTAAACTATTTTAGAGCGCCTGGAAGTAGAGCAGCAGCTTGACTTTCGTGAAAGGACTGGACTGAACAACGGCGCGGTAGTTCCTGGGTTGACCGACCCTGTTTGACCCGACCCGTCCGTGGCCGATATCACCAGCCTATATAGGGTTTCCATGAGCTCTATACGCTCGCCACTCACCACCTTTACAAACGCCAGATTCGTCTTAGCTTTGCCGTTGTGCTGCTTTACTGCGAACTTTGCTATGTCCACAACTTCCGGCGAGTTTGGATCGTCGATCTTCCTCGTCCACCGCCGCAGTTAGGAGGACCACCACCGCGATGATTGAAGAAGATCTAATTTTGATTTCTTCTACGATTTGTCTTTTTTTTCTTTGACGTGGCTATTGTCGTGGTTAAGTATTTTAGAAATGGAGAAACATTAATTCCCACGTTCATCCAATCCAAAACATAGTGCTTGCTTGGTTTTGGGTTAAGTATTTTGAAGGTGAGTTTATTAGAGTATGTTAGTGTGTTTGGTTCATATGTTTACTTAAAATATAAGTTTTATATATAACGACTCTAAACCATACGGACGACGGGTTTAGATAAACACGCATCTTACATGTGATTATTTAAACCAACTACTAAACACATGTTTTATTTATACCCATTATTGTTTTATATAAACTCATACTTATTTAAATCCTACTAAATATAAACCTATGAACCAAGCGAGCACTAACCGAAAGGAAAAAAAAAGTAATCATATTATCAGTCCAAATTATGCTCTTGAGTCTTGACTAGTTCATTTCCCCAGTAAGCTATATGTTACTTTAATTCAATACGCATTGATTGATATAAATTCATGATTAATATAAGCATACATATACATATATATATATATATAATATATATATGCATTAAGTAGTTGTTTTTGTAACAAGAGAAAACCCTCAAAACTCGAATGATACCTTTATTCATACATCAACTATAAGCGATATGACTTTAACAAACATCAAACACAAAGTTGCAATGCCATGCTATCAATCATTAATTATGTCGTCGCCTTCTTGAAGTGCTTAAGGCTCCTTTTCTTCTCCTTCGAATTGTAGTGAACGTACGCCTCATAGTCCTTCATCGACGTACCATTCTTTACAGCGATTGTAAGGTCGTACTCATATCCATCGCTGAGTTTCTCAACTCTTCCTCGTAGACATGTTCGAATTTCAAATGTCCGTTGACCTGCAAATTGTGCTCTTCGACTGCAAATTTCCGCTTTCCACGACCAACGGATCTTTTATGTTTTGGACCCTATGCCATGCGCACTCGAAAGGGACGACACACCATAGAAGGACGAGGACAACGAAGAGATATTTCACGGCCATTTTTTTGTGCTCTCTTTTGTTTGTGTGTAAGAAGTTCGAGTGTGTGCTATTTATACTGAGGTTAAAAATGATGCATCATTTTTCTGATATTAGGTGGTTATGTCATGTGTATTAAATGACACTAGTAGTACGAAGCCTGAGGTATGGTGCTCTAATTTTAATTTGCCGGTAATAGATTATTGTATTTTGAATGTGATGGTATTAAATGTATATTATGTAAATATTGAACCTAATCTTACAATGATGTGTGAATATTTTACATTATTGTTGAATTGAATATCTAGTTGATCAAGAGATTTCTGGCATGTGGATAATCAAAACACTTTCTCTTATTAAATATGAAAAAAGACCTCTAAATTTTTAATATTTCATCCAAATTCTTCCATTAAAAGTTGAATCTTTATTAAAAAAAAAAAAATATCATCATTATAAATACTACTCCCCTATCCCAAAGGGTTTTAGACATTTGAGAGTTGGCACGAGAATTAAGAAACTGAATATTTTAATAATATATTGTGATGAAAAGGTTAAAAAATGTATATTTTGACACATCTTTTAAGAATATTTAATATTATTATATTGATTGTTTGTGATATTTTTGTTTGCTAAATAAGAAAATGTACAAAAAATTGTGGGACGCCCAATTTAATAAAATATCCAAAATAATTTGGGATGAGAGAGTAGTATTTAAGCACTTGCAAATTTTAAATAGAAGGCAGCCCAGAGAAGGACCTATTAGCCCATCATTGAGCGCTAATAATAATAGTTTAATAAACGCAACACAGAATAATGATTGTGCAACTACAAAACAGAAAGTGAAAACACCAAGACAAGTTGTTCCATCTACTTACTACAAAGATAGGTTAGAAGCCTAAACTGCAGGTTTCATTCATAATTACATAAAAAAAAAGATTTGTAACTCACCTCACCGTTAGCCAAACCATAACTGTGCCTAATGGATAACTAAACATCAGGAAAAACCTTAAGCACTGAACAGTTGAGCTGTTATAAACTACCTTCATCAGTCTTCTTCTTCCACCGAAATAACTACACCACCTACGAGTTCAATTTCGCCTGCAAAATGGAAATAGGAGACGCCTTCATCAAATGTTAGAAATAGAATGCCGATGTTTCCTGCCATTTGGAAGCTGTTCTTCTCGTACAAAACGAATGAAATTCAGTTTCAGTTCTTACCATTTCTTTAAAGTGGAAACCCAAAGATGATCATCCTTGGTTAAATGACTGCGAGTTATCATCTCTTGGATTCCCAGCGCAGAAATGCTCTCACATCCAAGAAGCTCTTGTAGCTTCTTGTCGCAGTGAATACCATAGAACTCAGAGGGATCCTACAAAAGTTGCCCAGGATTTCAAGAATAGAAGTTTAGGCTATATGAATATGTATGGCGACCCATATGTCCGTCAATTACTGATTAGTGATAGATTTTAGTAAATGAGTTACTTCAAGATTAGAGGCAAATGCATCTTTAGCAGTGCAGATATTTTACATACTTTTATGACCACTAACCTCGAGGTTATTAGCCTTAATGTAGTCCCAGACACGTTCCATAGCAACATAGTGGAGCATCTCCTTTTCTTCAGTTCCGAAAATTTTGCAAGTTCATCAGATATGGTCTCTGATTGATGGCCCGCATCAGCATTATTCTTTGCAGAATCATCTTCAGCCTTGTGTTTTTTTGAGTCAGCAGATTGCTCTGGCACAAAATTTCACGCATAGCATGTAAGAAAGAGAGGCACCATTAACAGAGAACATTAAGAAGATGGTAGAAAACCATAACAAAAGTGATATACTCGATGGATCCAAAGGTAAGATATGCTTGGCTAGCAACTTATTCATCTTGAACATGTCAGGCAGTCGGTCTCAAAGAGCGATCGAAGTGCTTCGTCGCATATAATCTTTCTCTTGTTGCCAGGATCCTGAAGGTTGTGTTTTCTGATATAAGCCCATAGCTGCTTCACAATCTGTTTAGAACAATCGAAATTACAAACGAAAGGTTATGCAAGAGAAGGCTTCTCGAACGAACTATGTTATATCATCATCGTGCATTACCTCTGTTCTTGGTAATGCTGGCTCTCCAACAATGACTTGTAGCTTAGGTGAAACACCCACAACTTTGTTCAGACCACCTGGGCCACCTCTTCTCTTGGTTGCGGTTGGAGCTCTGTATTACAAATATGGTTAGTTTTTTATTCCGAGAAAGAACCACCTTTGATCTACCGTAATGATCATCTGACTAGTTTTTCATTCATAGAAAACAAGTGATTCTTGGGACCAATCAGCATTTAATTGTGAACTGTTTAGTTGAAACTCGTTTACAAAGCATACACAACCGTGCAAGAATCAGACAAAATCAAAGACTTAACCATAAAGTTCACAGTAGCAACGTTAATATCTACTAAAATCACTTCGGAAAAAAGGGAAAAAACTTTCAATCTAGAATCCAAGCCGAGCAACGGATTAATAGTTTCCCCAACTAATATTTGACCACCAATCGAGCACAGGTTTAATAATTTCAGAGGACACCACCATTTTATTTTCTGCAAAATTTCAACGAAAAAAATAAAATAAAAAAAAAAAAGCGAAACACTCACCTTCCTTTGGACGCCTCAGAAGCACCGACCCAACATTGTGCGGAAGCAGGCAGGCGGCGCGTGGGTCTGCAGCGCCTGGCCGTAGGGAGTAACGGCGTTGCTACTCTGCTGAAAGTGACCGAAATGGGGCTGAGGGGCAAACCCAGCTTGAAATTGCAGCTGCGTCTGAGGGGCAGCTGGTCTTTTGACACTGGATGCGAGCGAAGGAGGTAAGTAATCTGATCCCTGATGAAGTCCGCTTTGTGGGAGAGGTCTAAACCTAGCTTAGCTTCGAGCTGATGAACGACGCTGCTCGTGAGGTAACGGCGTTAGGTCCGACTGACGGAGACCCGTCTCCACGCCGTTAGCTATCTCTTGGTCGGAAACCATCTTCTCCTTCTACTACTGCTTTCATATACCGTAAAAAAAAAACGCTCTCACCTTTTAAACGGACAAGTAACAGACCAGTCGAAACGAATCGTCTCTTTCTCTTCTCCCCCTTTTCTTCTCTCTCTCTCTCTCTCTCTCTCTCTCTCTCTAAAATAAGAAAAACGAAGATGACGAAATTGGCCCTCAATTGTAGGACAAGGTGATCAGACTTCTGAAGGTAGAACTGGAAATAGGGAACTCCGTCTTTAATATTTCTGGGAAAAATAACTTATGATAGAAAGACGAGAGGACGAAAAGACTGAAATGCGCACATTGGCTGCAATTTGAGGAAATTGAAATGAATATTTTTGGTGAAGGTTTTTGGCGGTTAGATTAGATGTGAAAAATTTTGGAAGTTTGGTTCAACTAGGGCTGGAGAAAAATAACGAATACCGAATACTTCCTTGTCGTATCGAATCGTTCGAAAATATCGAAAATTTTGGTATATCGAAGTTTTTGGTAAGGTATGATACCGTACCGAAAATTTCCGGTACGGTAATGGTATGAAAGTTTTTAAAATATAGGTATACCGATTATACCGAATACCGAAATACTAAATTTTTAATACATTTTATATATATATAGATATATATACACACCTACATATATTATATTATTTCAAAATATAAAAGAAAAATTAAGGATCTTCATAAACTTATTTAGCCCATAAATTATTACACAACTTTTCTAAGATTAGGCCCACCATATTTTACTTATGTAACTCAAGTAACGTTTGATTTTTGCCTTTTTAATGTGTTTTTTTTTTCAGGATGTGGAAAGCGTGAAGAATGCAATGCAATTACTTTTTGTTAATCTTCACTAATTTTTTAAATATAGCCGCTCCGTTTCTAATTAATCTGTATATTCGTATATATACATTAAATGTAGTTTTTGTTCTCCATGCGCCACGTGTCCATTTTTTATATATTAAACAAATACAAAAACAAAAATAAAAATAAAAACCCGCCCACTAACAAATTGGAAAATACTATATTATATTAATTGCACATATTTTTCACACCCGTGAAATGCACGGGTATAAAACTAGTAAGTATTTTGTTGTTAAGTAAGTTTTTTGTCTTACTAGGATACTGACTAAAATATGTAAATTATTTAAGGTTAAAGAATCTCTTTATTCTGAAAAATTTGGTATTATAATCTATCTTATTGGTGCGTAAGGAGTTTGAATTGATTAAAATTTTAAAACAACAAATTAACGAGTTACGAGACATGCATGGTAAAACCCCTCCGTGTGAATGGTATAGAAGGTATGATACGGATACCATAACCGAATTTCGGTATGATACCGTATCGAAATTTAAGGTATACCGAAATTTGGTATGGTATTGGTATGATTTTTTTGGATACCGAAATTTCGGTACGGTATACGGTATCACAGTTTTGGTACGGTATACCGTACCGAACCACCCCTAGGTTCAACAATTGAATGACTTGTTAGGATTTTGATTTTCGGGCTCGCGTATGTTAGCATAAGATTGTTTATTAATGATGTTAGTTTATGGGACATTTTCATTTAAGCCCCACATAATTATCATTCATGATTCAACCCTCTTGGCAAAATATTTAGTTTTAAGGACCCTTTTTTCTGCAGTACCTCTTCATTGCTTTGGTATACCAGTTCATTTTCTGCATACCACTTCATTGCTCTGACATAACCAGTATGTTTAAAAGTTTGTAACACAAAACTATCATTCTATACCAGTTCATATATCTTTTATACCACTTTTTTCAACCACACAAAATGGGTCTTTAACCTAAAAAATTCTCAAATAAGGCTTGAATTCGAAATCAAATCCTTAATGGGCATGATTTCGAATTGACCCTTATTTTGTTTCATTTCTTATCTAGACTCTCCAGTTCCTACCCATTAGATCTAATCTTGTTTTGTTGATAAGTTTTTGATGTAACATAGCCAGCAAATTTTTATTTATGAGATGACAATCCAATTTAAAGCTTTATTTCATCGGCTTTTCAGAATGGCCCAGTCTCAGCTATATTTTCTTGATATGCAATCAATAATACTCCATAAGCCCATTGAAAAAGCCTTTTTTTTTTTTTTTAACTAAATGGTTTTGAAAACTACAGATTTTTTCCCGGAACTTGTGATAATGATATCAGCATCGCTTAGTCTCAATAATAACAACGTCCCTTCATTGACTTGTCAATCATAGAATTAGTGCTATAGTGAAACTACCGTCGCAGAAATGGCCCAGTCCTCCTCTAACTGACCTCAAATTAGTCGATTTTCGTACCATCACTAAATATAGAGATAATGAAAGTCCTCAAATTTGCATCATCGTTTACTTTCACAAGGAAACAGATATTATTCGATCTCAGCTTTTCTTTTTGACTCACAGGACTTTCTTCTGTGTGGTGTGTACACATGCGGCGCGAGAAAAAAGGAGCTTTGGTCTCAACTCAATTGATGTCTTTCTTCCTCATATGGCACACATATATGAATAGACCCTTGTGTAAGAGTAGAGAGATACATAGGAGGGATTCACATGGAGGGAGACAAACACCTTAATCCTCGTATCCACGGCAGTTGTAACATCACTATTTTACATCCACACAATAAGCAAAACTACTTCGAAAAGATCTGTCGAAAAAGCTCTTCATCTTCCCCGTATATGCCTCTTCTTCGTCCTCCCTTTGACCTTCAAAACAGCAACTTTCGGCCCAACGAGCGCCTTTCTCATCTCATGGCTCGCAAATTTCAAGCTCATACTCTCGCCTTCGAAAAAGGCCCTCTACACTCAAACCCTCAACTCCCATTGCCCACCTTCATCTCCATAGCTTGCTTTCCCATCAAAACCAGAGAAAACAACGAGAGGAAGAAACCCTAAAAACCCCTCTCAATACCTCTCCAAAACCATGCTCCTTCTAGCTTTGATCCGTTCATACAAATTCAAAGAGGCACTTCCACCCGAAATTCACACTCTTCTGCTACTGTGTTCACATCTACTTAACCTCGAAATCTTGCTAGCCCTATTCGCCTACGTGGCTAAAGCCCTAGCAGCAAAGGCTGAGATCGAGCCTCCATTCGACGAGCCTTACATGGCACGTCCCTCCAAGATTTTGGGGTAAGAGGTGGAATTTAATCACTACCAATATACTACATCTATCTGTCTACGAGCCCGTTAGGTCGAGCCTTGACATCTCGACGAGCCAGCGAATGGCTAGGGTTGTTGCAGTCTTGGCTACCTTTCTTGTTTCTGGGCTCATGCATGAGCTAGTGGTGTACAACGTAGGAAGGCTGTTGCCTAGTGAGAGATGATGTGCTTCTTTTTATTACATGGGTTGTCTTTGTGTTTGGAGATTAGGGTTAAGGAAGCATTTGGGGAAAGTTTCGACCGCCTAAGATTGTCTCGAGGTGCTGACTTTGGGATATGTGATTTTTTACGAGTTTTTGGCTGTTTTTTCCTCCTTTTCTTAGGTCGAAAATGGACGTTAAGGGTTGTAAGGAGATTCTTGCGTTGGTAGAGTCTGTTAAGAGTTGGCGATTAGTTGATCCTAGAGATGTTTCATGCCCTTTCTTCTTCTTGATAATGTTGGCATAGGCGTGAAATAGTGCATTATACTTACAATGTATTAATGTAATGGCTTGAATATGATTCATGTGTATTTTTTTCTTGTGGTGTTGAATCTAAATAAAATTATTGAAGCTTAATCGCGGTGGATATTAGGGATGTTACAAGTAATGTGCTGAAAAAGTTATTTTAGTTTATCATGCTTTTGGAGTTCCAAAGTACTTTTGTCATTTCTTAATTGTCTTTTGTGTTAAGTAGCTACTAGTCTACTAGTGTTATTATTTTGGGAGGAACGTTCATTTTGTAAG